>WAAB01017675.1:0-46482 GCA_013389865.1 Piaya cayana
GACTGTCTCAGAACATGAACACAACATTTTGTGGGTGGGGAGTGCCATCCGTGTTTTAGTCTTAGTTACCAGCTCTTAGTATCCCTATAATATGCCAGGCTTATCATACTTCAGGGAAAATGAAAATTAATTAAAAAAATAACTATTGAGAACTTTCATCAAACAAACAAAAAAAAACCCTAGGAAAAACATGAAACAGAATTTCTTACCATTTCTTCCCATTCACTTGAGGTGATTCATCAACAGAAATTTAGACTTGAAGGAACATCTGATTAACCATTTGACTTCCTTTTGCAAAGTACCTTTGTCTTCATATTGTTTCANTTGCCTATTTTGTCAAGGGAAAGTCAGATGTGGATACCAATTAAAATCTCAATAACTTGTTGTATGATCCCTTTGACATTAGAGCTAGAAGTGTTTTACAGATTGGATGGTGTCTAAAACTTTACGTAAATTCTTAACTCTTAAGAACAATAGTTTCCAGAACATTATACAAATTGCCTAGCTTCTAAGAAAAATAAATTTAATTGAGTTTTACTTTATGTTTGTGATTCAATTTTTTATATTTTATATTTGCATAAATTTATAATCTTAGCTTATCTGTAGCATTTACATCCATGTCATTTTATTTTTATTTGTAGATTGATCCAAGAGTTTTATTACATTAGTCTGTATGAAATACAGACATATCTGGTCACATAAAACATGGATATAAATGTATCATTTGCTCATTAAAGGGAATGTAATTATTAAGGGGCATTTTGCAGATAACAAATTTAAGTCCATGAAGCACTCATGGGAGTGTTTGGATGCCCTTGCTTTTGTAAGCCTTGCCTTTCCTTGGTGCTGGATATACATATATTCAGTGTATCATACTGTGACATTTAAAGAAAATAGAACTGAAATCTGGAGGTCTGGAGAACAAATCAGCAGAGCAGCTGAGGGAATTGGGATTGCTTAGTCTGGAGAAAAACAGGCTGAGGGGAGACCCTATCACTCTCTCCAACTATGTGAAAGGAAGTTGTGACGAGGCAGGTGTTGGTCTCTTCTCCCAAGTAACAAGCAATAGAATGAGAGGAAATGACCTCATATTGCACCAGTGGAGATTTAGACTAGATACTAGGAAATATTACTTCACTGAAACAATAGTCAAGCACAGGAACAGGCTGCCCAGGGAAGTGGTTGAGTCACCAGTATTTAAAAGATGAGTATACGTGGTGCTTGGGGACATAATTTAGCAGTATACTTGGCAGTGTTATGTTTATGGTTTGACTCGATGATCTTGAAAGTCTTTTCCAACCTAAACAGTTCTGTGGCTCTGTAATCATTTAACCCATGGTCTGAATATGTCATACTTAGAGCATTTTCTCCTCTTTGACACTAGCTAATCTAGTAAAGGTATGTTGTTTACCTGCCTTGTGGGACAGGATAATTGGATTAAGTGAAGTGGTAGCTTGAACATGACAAGAGAAATGTATATATCAGAGGCTCAAGCTGTCTCATATTTGTGTACTGAAACTCCTTTGTGAAGCGCTGGGTCCCACTGGTTATGACACAACAGACTTTGCTAAGGGCCAATTGGAATCCAGTAGTTGACTTAGTCTCACCTCACTGAGAATCAGCAAGAGTATAAATCTGGCATCTAGGATCCTCTGTTTTAAAGACAGGAACTCCAACTACAGGATGATTCATTGCGGCTGAAGCAGGGACACATCCTTGATAGGATTTGTGCCTCTGATGGATGTTATCTGGGAAACTGTAGTTAACTATAAGCACCTAATTTTTAGCTCTAACATTATTTTGTGGTGAGTGACTTTATCAATACCAATCCCTAAGTTGTTATACTTATCAATTCAAGAAATTGTTTTATTGATTCAACTTTATTAATATGATCAATGAAGAACAGGCTCTGACAAAAGACCACTGGTCTTATCAACCTTACGAAACTGATCAGTGAATCTTCTTCTCTGGATGCTGGCAGACAAATTGACTTACAGAACGACTTTCTTATCTTAGCCACACATCAGACCCTTTACAGTTTTAGCACAACGATATTGTAGAAACATGGATATTCACAGGGTAGATTATATTGTTACACAGTTGTCTTCCAGCAATGGAAGTAACATGGCTATAAATGTGTCTTTCATTTCAGTCTCAGGACAGACACAGAGATTTTTCCATTCTCTGGGATTCCACAAAGAATGGTCTTTTGCAGAATGGTACAATTCTAGCAGAGTTCTATTTTCTGTCAGGAAAGTGAGGAGTGCATTGAAATACTAGTCTCCAGAAAGAGTAAGGTTCTCCTGGAGCTCTCTTGCACACATTTCTGTTCTTCTGTTCTTCTATTCACACAATATATATAGGAACATAAAACTTTTTTTTTCTTTTTCTTACAATAGCCTTAAGATGTGCCAGAGATTCAGATTGGATATTAGGGGGAATCTCCTTACTGAAGGGATTGGAACTGGCTGTCCAGGGAAGTAGTTGAGTCAATATCACTGGAGGTGTTTTAAAGACAAATAGATGTTGTACTTGAGGACATAGTCTAGTGGTTGACTTAGCAGGGAAGGATTGATAGTTGGACTTGATGATTTTAAAGTTTGTTTTCCAAATCAAACCATTCTATGATTCTATGTTTCTATCAGTATTTTTCTTCAGGATAACTCAGAGAGAAAAATCTTCTTTTGAGAAACAGTAGAACAGTGCAGAATGGTTTAAATTAGCTTTCCTCAAATGATAAGTAAAATTTTGATTGTTAGGAAGGTGTAATGACATTGCTATTCACAGTCATATCACTTTTGTCCAGTAATTCTGAATTTAGCTTTTCTTCTTTAGTATTTTTATTTTTTTCTGTTTTAGATTTAGAGGGCTTTTTTGCTTTGTAGAGCTCATAACTGATCCAGCTTCTTAAAACACATATTTTTATAAACATTTTAAATGAAACAAACATTATATATGCAGTAAGTGAAAGTAGAATTTTAATTAGTAAGAAGCAGTCATGATTTTGATATCTCAATAGAATATCTAAGAATACAATAAACATAAAAAGTAAAACAATCTTTTGTTCATATGTTATTATCATAGCCAGATCACAGTATTTATTACAAAGAAAAGAATAAAAAATACCGTACAAGAATAAAATTTATGCAGGTTTTCTTGATGGGTCCAGTAACTTTGCAGGAAGATTTAGTGGAATAAGACTTCTCTGCCAAATATTTTATCTCTAGCTGAAGTCTCTACTCATAAGGAAAATTCTGGAAAGTCCTCTAAAATGTAATCCATCTGAACATCAGAGTCATATATAACAGGAAGAAGGAAAGAGATCCTGTGTGATCTCTTTTGAGCGATTTTTGATTCATGAATTTTAAAAGCAAAGACTTAAAAACCCCACTCTTCCTTGTTCTTAAAGCTTCAAGGTATGTACTAACCTTTAATTAACAGAAAGCTTTCCCTGCAAGTATGTTCCTTCACAATTGCACCTTTTGTTGTAAATTTTTTGTTCTGAGTCATCTGAGCCTATTACACAGTACACTACATATTAGATTAGATACATGACTAATTAATCTTGAATGGTGGCTTTAAGGATTTAATGAACTTCTCATCAGCCACTTTCATGTGGTTAAATACAGATGTTTTCATCCCATTCTACATGGGAAGTAAAAATCCCACACATCTAGCTTGGTGATTGTTCATTTGTAAGTTCAATCTTCTGTTGTTCTCTCTCTGAAAGAGTGACTTGCACATAGCGAAATACCAGTAGGGTATAAAGATACTATCTTGAAAAGAAACTTTCCTCAGAATTTTCAAATGAGTTCTGAAGAGATAAAATCCATGAGAAGTTTATTTATATAGCTTATTGGAAAACTATAGTGTTTACTTTTGTTGTATTTCAATTTTCAGGGTTTGTATTTTACTTGGTTTCCAACAGATAAAACCAAATTTTACTTTTTTGAACTTACAGTGTAATACTCAACCAAGTTTTGGTAAGGGAAATTTCTCCATTGTGTTGAGATAATGTTAATTTCTGTAAAAGCAAATTAACCCAGGAAATTCACAGCAAGAACAATATACATCTAACAAAAGAAAGAGGTTCTATTTTCCATGACAGCCCTCCCCAGGAAAGACCTTCTGCATAAGTAACAATGACCTTTGGACCATGGATTGGGGGATAAAAGAGAAGGTAATTAAATCCATCATTGCAGTGTAAACAAGTATGTGCCAACACTTGACCAGAGGAAAGAATCTTCAAGGATGCAAGTCTGACAGCAGACATCAGAGATTTCTTTTTTAAAAAAGAAGGTACTAAAAGGGTACAAGATGGAAGAAAAGTCATTGTGGGAAATAGAATAAGAACAGAGAAAAGAAGCAAGGCTAGCCAGTATGATTCTATGATTCTACAGCAACTGTTTATTCTTATTATAATCTTGAACAGTGAGTTATATGTAATATTATTCGAATTTGTTTATATTTATTCCTATTATGCAGCAAAACCAGAATCTTCATTTTTAGAATACTTAATGAGCAAAAATGTCCTAATATTGAAAATATTGCTCTTTTACACCATAAAAAAGCATCAGTTTCTAAAATATTATACACATTTGAGGTGCATTTTTCCTAACTCAAATTTTACATTTATTGGCTCTGCCTCTCATTCTGCTTGTCTGCATACTTCTCTGCATCAGTTGATTAACAATTGAAGTGTTTTATTACACACCAATCAATAAACTGCTTAGAATTGTCTTTCTAAAACTTTCATTTGAAACATTTATGTCTTCATTAAAACATCTAACTAAACAAAGTGGTTAACATTTTTTTTTCTAAAACATTTCAGAATTAGGCTCTTATATCCTTATTCAGATACGCGAGGAAGCAATCATTTCCATACATGCTGAGTACACTTCAAAGAAGAGTAGACAGAATCTGATGGCAGTTCAACATCTTGAAAAATATTAAACAACTGGTTAGGAATCTTTACTTTTACCATTTAACTTTATTTAAGAAAAAAATCTTCAATCTGAAACTAGTCTAAGTAGAGAATAAGGAGTCTTCTTTATGAGCTCTAGGTTTAATATTTAGGACTAGGTAAATCTTTTTGCCATTGATATAGGGATTGTAAAATGTATCCAGAATCAATGTCTATGTTACATTCAATGAATATTATCAACATGATAATTATGTAATATTAATTATCTTACTACTGCATATTTCTAGAGGCATGTTATTTCATCATATAAAATACCTGAATGGGTTACTGAACTCAAAGGGAAGAGAGGCTGAATTTTTCTACAAGGGTAAAAAAAGAATGACTAGTCTATTTGAAAATTTGGAAGTGAGTAACATTTCATTCTGCACCATTGGACTGTAAAAAGTCAAGTAAGCATAACTATATCCTAACTTTTGAATAATATATTCTTGGCTATGGAATGAGAAAGGTCATGATTTTTCAAATAAAATTTGAGTCTCTGGAAAAAAAGGAGATATTAACTTAAGATGTAACAATTAGGCCTTAGTAGTCAGTCTTACAGTTGGTTTGATTCCATTTGTTTACTGGGCACCAAAAAAATCCCACAACTTTCTTTAATAAACAAGACTATTTAAAATGTTCAATTAAATTTCAAGAATCCAAGTCAGTTTATTTTCAAGTCCCATGATTGGTATACAACTGGGAACTTTGAAATCATTTTTGCTGTTTCCCGATTTTGCAGAGAATTAGAGATAAGAATCATAGAATCATAGAATCACCAGGTTGGAAGAGACCCACCGGATCATCGAGTCCAACCATTCCTATCAAACACTAAACCATGTCCCTAAGGACCTCGTCTACCCGTGCCTTAAACACCTCCAGGGAGGGCGAATCAACCACCTCCCTGGGCAGCATATTAAAGATTCAAAGGGGGGATATTTTGAAAACTATATCTTGATAGAACAATGTTAAAACATGTTCATAACTGAGAGGTTATTTCTCACTAATGCGCACTGCTATCAAGACAGAAAGAGGGAAAAATATGCTTCGTAAACTAGTGACTATTATAAGGAGGCATTTGGTGACATTTCCATGTTCAAAGATTTAAACTGTAAGTACAATTCTTGATAAGCAGGATGTAAAGAAGATTTAGTAATGCTTTGAATAGGGTCTCCTCTGTTGATATTTAAGGATAACAAATAGTAGTTATGACTGGATTTCCTTTACACTTGAAATAAATATCCAGAGACATAAACTCTACTTTAAAATAAAACAAACAAACAAAAAAAACCCAAAAGCACCGTATTAAAAATTAAAATAGTGGTAAATTCTTGGTTGTGTAGCAAATATTACATGTGACAGAATTCCAAATTCTTCTTAGTTTTAAGTATATATGATAAATTTGGTATCTCTTTTTTTCTTTAATCTAACCAACAGATAATATCATTGGTGTATGGAAATACAGAGAGAACCACACTTCAGAAGTATGTTAATGAATTATAAATTTTAAAATATTTATAGCTGATACCAGGGTGAGAACTGCACTGTTTGTGAAGCAAAATAGGTATCCTAAGCTACATGTATTTTAAAGCTAAGCAGCTTGTTGTCTTATGATCAACCTATCAACAAATTAAAACCAAGAATATTCAAAAGTTGGTTTGATACAAAAGTGGCAGGTGTGATACATATGTGTGTGTAAAATTGTTCTATAAAAATCTGACTGTTGTTACATTTAACTCAAAAAGCATCTGAGAACTTGAGCTAATTAAATACCTGGGACCATAGTTATTAATTCAAAATCCTCATAAAGCCAAAAGGTGCTAAGAAATAAGAAAAATTATATTGGTACTCAGAACTACTTTGAAAAACATTTTACTTTAAAAAACTGTGTTTAAACTGATGAAATCTTTATTTTTTCATTATAGCATTGAATAAATTCTTCAGCATGCCAGTGAGTAAATTAAAAATGCTAGCTTGTAGTTCCTTCAGTAAATAGGAATAGCTCAGTAATTTCCATCTAAACTTCATTAATCTTACTGGCTGATCCCTTCAAGTAATGTAGAGTTATTATACGTATTTTGTTTCAGTGACTGCTTGGCAATGATCAATACAGCAGCCAAACTTGATCAGTTCAGTGTTCTCATCTGTATTATTACCAGAAGTAGCTAAACAAGATTTTAATTAGAAATGGATTAGCACAGTTTGAAGAGGTTTATTAATTTATCAAAGACACATAATTAACTACCAGATAGTGACCTGTACACTGTAGATCAATATCAGCAGTACAACAAATAAATCACAGTACAAGACTCTTTAAAAATGCCAGGTTAAATGCAAAAAAAATCTCTAAACACCTCTCTATAGCTAAACTCCAGAAATTCCCATCCTACCTACCCTCTGAATTGCATGCACACCTCCTTCAAAGGCTGAGTGGTTTACACACAGAGATACATGTGTGCACAGAAATGCAGACACATGCAGATCTTCTTTACCTGGCCTTCAGAGGAGTTTATGGCCACTGTGGGGACTGTGCATTAGGCACAGTCATTAGGCATGAATCTTTTACTTCTCCTGAAACTGAAGTTAAACTATCAAAACCATAGCTTAGCCTGTATGTTTTCACACTGGCCACTTTCTTGTCTTTCAGGACACAATATGTACCAAAAGGGTATGCTAAAGTAACATTAAAAGTCCAGTCAATAGTCTTCTAGTTAATCAGAACTCTCATTTCTGCTATTTGCCTGCTTATATTGCCACACAAAACATCAGTGTTATATTTACTTTAGTAGTTCCTGTTTTGATTTCTGCTATTTCTTCTTATGAAGTACCACCCTCTTAAAGTATAACTATCTCTCCCCTCACAATGTTCTAGACCTGTTGAAACAGCAGAGAACTTACAGAATGAAGCTCAAAACCTCTTTGACTAGGGTTGAGTTTAGATTTATAGAAAATGTGTCATCCATGGCAATAACTCCTATTCTTGTTTCTCAGTGACCTGATGCACTCCTGATACACTCCTCCAGGTTCACTTTGTTCTCAGAAAGAAATTTCTCTGTGATCAACATCCTTCACTAGGCAACTTATTGCTGCTCTGTATGTGCTCGATGAGAGTTGAGCACTAATGTTTCTTCTTGAAGACAATCAAACTCTTACCACTCCATGGAGTCCTTTTGATCTTCTTTCTTAAATTTTAAGAGGTCTTTTTAGCATCAGAAGGCAGTATTCTCTGAACAAACCCCAAACAAACAAACTTTAATCCTTAAAGTGTTCTGACCTTTTTGATGGACAAAAAATTTAAAAATTTCAGGCTCTTAGCAGGACTAAAGTGCATTCAGTTAATTAAAGATATAATGAGAAATAGTGCTGGATTGAAACTGAACAATGAGAGATCTCTTGAGAGAAGATGCCCTCAAACTCAGTTTCAAGAAGTGTAGAAGTTTCTTGAGACAAATTGGTATCTTCTTATTTTACTGTAGTTGACATATACTCTGTTCAAATAACATTTGCTCAGCATAACACAGAAAGCATGCATTGTGGAAAGCATGTAGTAAATTTATAAAACTACCTGATTGGAACAGTTTTCTACAAAATTACTACAAAGTCCTATAATTTCCTAGATTTAAGTGGCTAAACCTTATTAATAACTTGTCAAAAAAATCTGTATTACAATATAAAAAGTGAAATTTTAAAAATAAAGTGGCATTATTCAAACTGGTGAAGTTGAATGTTGCAATAACGTTCCATTATTGATAATACACATTTGTCCATAGAACTAAGAATTCTCTATTAAATTAGATGTGCAGTTTAAAATATTCTGCAGTCTTATCATTGTCTGAATCCTACATAGATAACAGCCAGCTATCATATAGCGTATGGGATTACTATGGCAGTCCACATGCTTTGTAACTGCTGGTGTTTGAATGAAAATTTGCAAAGTCAAATAAAGAGGCAGCCCCGACAACAAAGTCTAGGTATAAGCACATACAAGGAGCTGCCAACGCCAACTCAAAATATTTTTCTGATTTTTTTTTTAAACTGAATAGTATTAACCTGTATGAAGAACTAATACTGTGATGGAAATTATAGGCCTTAAAACTTTTACAGCTCCGCAAATATGCTAACAGCATGCACCTGTATTTGTACAATAAACTTAAGACACAATAATCTTGACTTGATATGCTATAAATTATTTGAAGAAGGTTATTTATTCTGTTTTGTCTATCTGACCCTAGTTTTATAAAATATCTGTAGTATAGGCTTGTCAGTATGTCTTCATATCATCAGAAATATTACAGTTCTGAGGAAGCATTGGACAAATCATCAACTCAAAACCTGCTAATGTTTTATGCTACAACATTATTCACACCCAAAAGGTCTGATTTATTTCTATTCCAAGTTTCTCTTTTGGTTGTAGCTTTTTTTCTGCTGTTTTCCGCTGTTTGCTGTATGTTTCTATGAAGCTGCCTGGGAATCCTTCTGACACGCTTTTTTTCTCATTTACAGCTATGTACCTTAAACCTGAATCACTACTGGACTTTTGAAGTGGTTTTCTTGATAACCCCTGCTTCCTGCGCTTAGGTTTGTGTGGCAGAGTTTTCTCTGGGTACATCCACACCAAAAAGTTTAGTGTGCAATGTGGATTTCTTTTTGGTGATGGTTGGGTTGTTTTTTTGGATTTTCTTTGTTTGTTGGCTGGTGTGGGGAGAAAGGTTAGTTTTTTTAGGGAGAGTTTTTATTTGTTATTTTAATGCAAGTTTGCCTTAAATTTTAGTGCCTTACAGAGTGCCCTAGAGTGCATTGCTGAGGCATTCAAAGCAGTTTTCTTCCTGATGGTAGTAAAATTTAATTCATACAAAAGTGTCATATAAAGTAATGCAGTGTGGACACATTAGCTCTGTCCTCCAGTTAGCTCTCTGTGTGTCTAAGACAGGCAACTGCTGTGAACTTGATTTCAGCAGACACAATGTGAAGTACAATCCTAGAACTGCAATAAATCACAATAAAGGGAGCTTCAGTCATTCTGTATTTGCACTGCAGCAGTCAGTAATGTAGAAGTTCATGCTGAACTTGAATAATTAATTCCCTTCAGCAAAAAGTGACCTGGAAGATGGTCTCCAGAAGCACTAACAACCAACAGCTAGTGGGTATCTGAGCATGGGACCAAAGAAGACTGAAATAAAATCCTCTTAGTGAATTCAGGCTCACTTTACGTATGTGCTCCAGTTTTGCTTTTCTGTTTACTAAGTGAAATAGAACTTTACTTTCCCAGACACTCACCTGACTCATTTGCACTCTAAGGTCAAAATTAATCCCTGCTATCTCAGTCAGCAAATGGAGTTCACTAATTCAGGGGTTACTCTGAATTTCCTTTACAATTGATAAACAGAGGATGATTCAGGTGCCTGTCTCTACTGAGAGTAAAGGGAGTATTAGTTAAGTATGTTCTCAAATAATCCACTTTGGTTCGATGCCTAAAGTAAGCTGGAATGAACCCAAGCTAATTAAGGCTTATTTGGAGACAATATGGTGAACAAACAAGAAGCGCATTTAAAGGAAGGACATTTATTTAGCTAGAAAAACTCTCAAGTAACTGAAGGTAATCTTAGGAAGAGGTTTGAAAGTGTTGCAGAGTTGTCAAAGTCCCTCTTCTGAAAACCTTTTATGAACTACCATTACTTTTTCCTGTTATGATAACGTTTCTATACATGGCATTTTCTAACCTTACATAAAGCCCCTCTACTACGTGAGTAGTCTAAGGCTCTCTGGTTCTAGAGTGGACAACAAAATAAACAACAAAAAGCTCAAAGCAAACAAGCAAATAAACAAAAATATTTCAAGCAGTTGAAATCATAATTAGAAGACAATGAAGGTAGATAATCCAGCTTGCAGCACTAGCAACTTTTAATGAACAGTTCTTCCATCTGGTGTCAGGCACTTCCTTAGATATAGGAACTACCAGTAATGCATCCTAAGACATTGCCTTCATGCAAGTATACATACACTCAGGATACACTTTACTCAGGAATTCAAAACCTAACATAGATGTATCTTATTGCCACACTTCTAGACATCAATAAATCAACCCAATTCTATTTTAAATAAACTTTGCTTTCCTTGTTATATTAGCATTGGTATGCCACTAATCCCTAAAAAATACCAAGTTCTGCAGCTAGAAGAAACAAAGAGTTTTAACAATTGGCATGTAGACATTGCACAGTCATCGAGCATTATTTTCTCTTTTAACTACCCATCTAGCATTTATTAGTAGGATTCTTCCAGGATTCATCCTGGGACTAACTGTGAGGGGTTTTGTTTCTAACATACACAATTAGGACACTAGCAATATCTCTGGATTAAAGAACCAAATTAGCACAGATATAAATTATATTGGTCACTTCAGTATTGTTGCTCTAGAGAAGTTATAAGCAAAGCTTATCAAACAGCCTCCAACTTGAAAGATCCATTACATGTGGATTAAAATCTGAAAACATATAACCTATTAGTATCTGGAATGTCTACATCTGAAGGGGTAAAGGGTGAGGGAGTGGGGAGGAATCCATAGTAATTATTTTAAACAAATATATTAAACTTCATATGTGACAGATCAGTGGTGATGGAAGAATATCACATAGAGATATCTAAATAAGTCCACAAGTCACTTTTCAGTAAGCCTGCCACAGATTTCAGGATGTATGACCACACAGGGAAGCTGAAGCCATGTCAACAGTTTCCAAGCCAAAACAAAATGTGACAACACATATCTCTCCTCTGTAATCATTCTGTTAGAAATCAAATATGTCAAACTGCAGGGGTAGTTGAAGATACAACTTTGACCAGTATCAATTTTTTTTTTCTCATACATACACCAAAGAAATGTGGAAGCAACGACAGGGAAAAACTATTTAATTCTCTCACATTCAGTTGGAGGATATAAATGCTGATACTGTAGTCTGTGTGTTTGAAAAAGATCTATATTTTTGTCTCATACCAAAGATAGCACTGTGTATTTGCCATTATTGGTTTAAAGACCAGAACAAAAGTCTTTGTGAAAGTAATCCTTTTTAGTTTATTTTTTCCATTCATTTTTTTGTAATACACAGTATCCAAGCAGATTCCAAAGTAATGGGAATTTTACATCTGATAATGTAAATAAATACATAAATAAATAAACACACACACAATTTCTATATACATATAATTTTACATTTGATAGTTTAAAAATAATATAAATATGTATATAATATATACTTAAATATACATCCTTTTGAGCCCTCACCTACAACCTTAGGCAGGGAAGATGCCACGTGAGACCTCATAAGTTTCAACAAGGCCAAGTGCAAGGTCCTACACCTGCACTTGGGTCGGGGCAATCCCCATTTTCAGTACATGCTGGGGAATGATGTGATTGAAAGCTTCCCTGAAGAGAAGGACTTGGGGCTGCTGGTCAATGAGAAGCTCAACATGAGCTGGCAGTGTGTGCTCACAGCCTAGAATGCCAACCGTATCCTGGGCTGTGTCAAAAGAAGCGTGGCCAGCATATCAAGGGAGGCGATTCTGCCCGTCTATTTTTCTCTTGTGAGACCTCATCTGGAGTATTGTGTCCAGTTCTGGAATCCTCAACATAAGCAGGATATGGAGCTGTTGTAATGGGTCCAGAGGAGGGCTACAAAGATGATCCAAGGGCTGGAGAACCTATATGAGGACAGGCTAAGAGAGTTGGGATTGTTCAGCCTGGAGAAGTCAAGTCTCTGAGGAGATCTCATAGAGAACTTCCAGTACCTGAAAGGAGCCTATAAGAAAGCTGGAGAGGGACTATTCATAGAAGTTTGTGGTGACAGGACAAGTGGAAGCAGATATAAGCTGGAGAAGGGCAGATTTAGACTAGACATTAGGAAGAAATTCTTCACCATAGGAGTGGTGAGACACGGGAACAGGTTGTCAAGGGAAGTTGTGTATGCCCCATTCTTGGAGGCATTCAAGGTCAGGTTGGATGGTTCCACTCTTGCCTATGATATACAACTGTGAACTGTGATGCAGAATTACAGGGAATAATACCTGGGTATATATCAAGGGATGGTAATGGGAAGTGGTGGTTAATAAGAACATACTGGATAATGTATTACCTGAGCATGATGTAAATTGTATGGAAACTGTGGGAACTATACTTGCCAAGATGGAGCCAATTTTCTTCATAGCAGACTATGATATTTTGGTTAGAATTTGTCACTAAAACATTGCTGATGATACATCACTGTTTCAGTAAGTGCTGAACAGTGTTAGCATTGTCTCAGGGATTCCTTTTTCCCCATTCTTTCCTCCCAGCAAGTGGATTGAGGGATGTGGAAGAAGCTGGAAGGAGAAACAAACAACACGAGAGTATTTCAAGCATGATGCTCTGCCTGAGAGAAAGGTAGCAAAAGAACTTTGCCCTACTTGAATGGAATTTCATCCAACCTTACTTACCACACATGGTAGCAGGTTCATGCTGACTTTAGTGATAATGAATGCTGAAGCAGCAGTCACAGAAGCAGTGGGAGGTCATGGTGTCCTCAGTCTTGAAGGACGCTGATGATTAGACTGACTCGGTAACCCCAAGAACAACTACCATTGGAACCAGATGTTCAAGGGTAATATTGAAACAAGTTTGTCCCAAACAAATTTGTATAATCCATACCATAGGATGCTATGTTTAGCAACAGAAGTTATTGGTTACAGTTTGTTTTTCTAAGTAATTGATGCACATGATGAAGCCCTGCTTCCCTGGAAATAGCTAAAAATCTGCCTATTAATGGGAAATAGTGAATGACCTCCTTATTTTACTTTGCTTGCATGTATTGCTCTTCTTCACTTTATAAATAATCTATATTCTAACCCAGGAATTTTCTTGCTTTTGCCCTTCCAGTTCTCTTCCCCATCATGTTGTGGCAGGTTTTAAGTCACAGTAAAAGAACACAGGGTAAGATTTATCAGCCTGCCTGGACTGCACTGATAGTTATGCAAGGACAAAATTCCCATGGCAACATCACTGACCAGTCTGCCTGAACCATACCAGTAGTATTGCAAGGGCAAGATAATTTGTCCAGCCTGCTAGGTCCATATAGCCATCATCACTAGCAAACCCCTCTAATCTCTCATAACCAATCAGTAAAGTTTCCAAAGACTTATATATGTGCACACAAACAAATTTTACAATAACAACTCATGACAAGTTGGTGAAAGGATTCTATTTGTGTAATGTCTTAAGTAGCATGCAATCAAACACCAAATATAGAGAAAAGCAGTGTGTACATAAAAAGAATACAGTTAGAGAGGTACTAACAGCAGGAGTGATCTTAGTATATAGCACACAGAATACAGAATGCTTATCCAGTAAATTTCCCTAAGGAGGGGAAAGATAGGTTCTGACACATTGGCTGATCCAATAAAGTTTTGATGAAGTCTTCCCCATAATTTCCTCTATGTATTTCATTTTTATAATAATTTACATCTTTAGGCTGAGTTTGGGTGGAGCTTGAGTGATTTTAGTCATACATTCTTTTACTTCTGACTGGTGCAAAAAAATCTCGTTCTCTGTTTAAAGTTATAGGACAAAAAATTAGTTGTGCAGGCCCAGTGGGAGTAGCTATAGGTGTGTTTTGCCTTGGAAGCAGTGAGGAGGCAGGTAGCCTTTGGCATGGAGGTGTGTTGTCACAGTATAACAACATTATAGTGAGTAAAGTTCAGCTGAAATGCACGTTTGAATCCTAGTTGCTCAAACAGTAATACAAATCCATATTTTCTGCCATCTTTCCTTCACAGTTAGGTCACAAAGAATGCCTGTGCTAGCTGAGAGTAACATTCTCTTCTTCATACCAGTATGGCAGATCATATTATTTGGCCAGAAAATGCCTTTTACATAGTAGCAGCATACCTTTGTCATGAGCTTTGCTGCACCCATGCCCGTCGCTGCTGAAATTGCTTTGTAGTATCACAATATACCCCTAACAGGGGACGGGAGCAGATGGACATAGACACTTTTGGAGAAACTTAGCATTCTCATCTCTGCACATTTCATTATTTTTCCACGGGTGTTGAGTAAGAAGCTGAACGGGGGCTAAGTTGCTGGACAGGGTCAACCCACCACAGTACTAGAAATAACTTCAGATACCAAATGGCTGATAAGCCTGTGGCAGCCCAGTTTTAATTTTCTGCATTTAATGAAAGAAATTAATATAATGTTTACAACAGTTACAACAGTTACAAAGTACAGTGTGCAATGCTTGCATGCTTACTATTCATCACAACATCTATTCTACATTAATGACTAGAATATTACAGGATAAAGTAATTTTCTGCCTTTGAATGCTAGTGGATGTGGAAAGTATTTTTTTTTCCTGTATCAGTCTTTCTTGTGATAGGTATGCTGGTCACATATACTTCTTTCAAAAACTAATGAGCAAAATCATAAACACAACTCTCCATTTTATTGATGTGCTTAAATTAAGCATTAGCAGAAAACAAAAGACTTCAAAATTCCATAAACAACTGTAGTTTATCATCCCCAATTAAAATTCATTGGCCATAAACAAATTAGTTTGCATGCATGTAAAGAAGTCAAATTCTGTAACTGCATTAGCATAATTAACTCTCCGATCTCATGCAGTTAAGAAAGGCAGTCTGACCCTTTCTCATATGACTAAACCTTTTCTGTCCAGGTAGATCCTCTATATTTTCTGTCACATTCTGGATCTTTAACATCTCTTTTCTAACTTACCTACTCATCTGCACAGTATTTTGTATATCTTGGCTAAGCTCTTCACACTGAAATCAACTTCACCTGATAAGTCCTAATACTTAAGTGTCTAAGATGATATAAATACTAAATTACATTTTAAGTATGTATTACCATACCATAGACTGAACTTTGAAGGGTTCAACAGTTGCAGAACCCAAGAAGAAGATATTTTATTCCTTTTGAATAAGGTTTTCTTGCAAGGCTTTGTAATCTTCCCATATTATCTTTATCTGATGATAGACTGGATTGATATCCTCCTGATCTGCTTTGCAGATCTGAAAACCATACAATATTTCTCTTTAAAGATCAGTCATCTATCTTTAGAAATCTCAAACTTACTTTTGGACACAGTATATTAAGTCCTAGATCATGCCTGCTACATTGTCCTAGTGTGGTTACAACCATTGTATTTTTTTTCATCTAAATATGATTTAATAATTTTTTTTTGCTTACTGTAACTTTTCCATCTGATTCTTTAGATCCTTCTTCTCTGCCTCTCTCCTGTCTCATCTTCTCTCATCTGTCTAGATCTTAGCCCCATTAAATCCGTACAGCACAGCATGGTTTACCAGAATTAACTCAAAACATTCAATTATTCACTCAGATTTACTAGCATCCTTCTTTGCCTTTAATTAAAAGTTTTAGGTTCAATATCTAAAATTATGTCGATTGTATATCAAGCCACTTCAAGCTTTCTCTACCAGATATCTCATGCTTCTACTGCATAGCTAAGGGTCACTTGAAACTTCTTCAATTAGTCTGCTGGAACTATTAGCACGTTGATTCAATGCAGTGAACTTGAATAAGTAACATACTTGAGCTTGGCAACTCTTTATGCTAGCATTCAGCTTGTTCAATCAGTATTTCTCTTTAAAATTCTATAAGTAGTTAATTTGTTTGTCTTCAATATCAATTACATGAAGAACAAAGCCTTTGTTTTCATGTATCTCTTTTTTTCTGGTAATTATTTGCATAAATATCTGGTGATGCATACTAGCATTTCTAGTCCCAAGCCTTTTTCCTTACCTCCCTCCTCGACACAATATTTAGATTTTTACAGTAAAAAAGTGAAATCTGTAGTGTGAAAAATCACTTGAGAGATAAAGCAGTATGATAATTCTAAACAATTAGCTGACATCGCTTTAGTGGATATTAAGGAGTAAGAAGCAGCATAATTTNCAGAAGTACAATATCCCATTTTTTTAAAGCAAAGATTATGGTCAGTAACATAAACAATAGAATTCAGAAAGGAAGCTTGATATCTGGAAGAGTTTCATTCCAGATATGTTTAGAAAACTGTGATCTAAATATATGACCATTTTGTGCAACTTTAAAATTGTTGTATTTCCAGAGTCTGCAGTTATTTTTGAGACATTCTATGGTACAGATTAATTTCTTATTTCATGTCCTCAGTGGTGAGGGAAATGAGAGGGAAAATGTAGAAGCAAAAAAAGACTAGCCGAAAAAATTATAGAATCATAGGAAATATTTTGGTTGGAAAACATCTTTAGGATCATAAAGTCTAACTCTTAACCTAACACTGCCAAGTTCACCACTAAACATGTCCTTAAAAGTGTTATGAGCTAACCAATATAATGGGAACCATAAAAAACAAGATCTTTTGGATATTGGATAGGGGTCAAGAAGACCCAGGAAGATATGTTTTGAGCAAGCAGGCTGAAATATTTCCAGGATATGCACTGAGATTTTGGCAGCTGAAGTGGGACTAAGCTGTGAATAAGTGGCAAGGTAAATAGCTGAAAATGGAAACCTTGAAATCCAAATGAAACATTTTGACATATTTGCTTGCTGGAGTATCAAGCTGACAATTAAAAATCACTGACTTAATTTAGTCAGACACAATAGAAACACAAATATTGGCAGAAAACTATGTGAGAAAGAATATTCCACACTTTTAGATGCATTATAAACTGTTAATTAGAAAATGGAATTCAGAAAACAACTGGGAAAAGAAAAAAAATCAGAATGAGAAATTTAATAAAATTAATTAATGTGAAGTAGTTCACGAGCCTGGGAACAAAAAAGCCATTCTCAGCAATGGAGAATACATTTGACCCCAAGTTTTCTTATACTTCCAGATTATATTAGCTTTACTTCTCCAAAACTAAACTCATGTTATATCAAATGTGTACTGAACCATGATTTTCTGCAAAGATTACTCTTTTTATACTCTGGTCACCTGCTTCCAGCAGTTTGGTAAATCTCTCTATACCTTTCACTAATCAGTTATATGCAGTATTCAATCTACAAGCCCATCTGCCTAAAATCTGGAATGAACGCGAACTCCAGGTTATAGCTCACTGTTCAGTTATTTACTATTGCAAAGGTCATGCTGTCTTTAAGCTCTTTTTAGCTCCCTGACTGCTGCATCAGACTTGAAACAGATTAAAGTCACAAATTTTGTTAAGTCTGGTTCTCTAATACAGTCCAGAACTCTAAGACATACTGGAACATGCACATCAAATGCTTCAAATATCCTACCTGGCATTCCACTCAAAAAAGTGATTACTCTAGATAGTAAAACAAATATAAAAAAATTCCAGCAGAATTTATATTCTTATACATAAAAACATCATTAAATGACAATAAAATGACAGGCAGACAAATAAAATCCAAACTGTAGGTCTAGTCATAGTTAATAACTCATCTCTCTAACACAAAATCTTTAGGGCAATGATAAAGCAGCACAAAGCAACAGATGGATGCCACAAAGAGCATTGATCCACAGTTTAGTAACTGAAGTCTGTGGCCTGAGAAAGAGCAAAACTCTCCTTAAAATTTTTAGCCTTGCTGCAGGGATTTTGGGTGCTTCCACTTAAGGCCCAATCTGATGTAGTGCAGCCATATAACCATGGATTAACCTGCTGAGAAGAGAACTAGTTGTAAGAAAAAGCCATGAGAAGCCATGTTAGGTCCTCCTTGCTTCAGCTCAGGAGCTGCGGTTGCTTTGCCAAGGTCCTTGCCTGAGAAACAGTACAAGTATGCCTGTGCTTGGCTTTGTACTTCACTATTCCTGGCCTTATCTTGTTGATTTGACATTTTAGCTTGACCTTCATGCTCCTTCATCTTGACAACTTTGTCTGGCAGACATCAGACTCTTGGCTCACCCTGACTGCCAAATATACTCTGCTCACCTTATTTAGTCACTGTTGGACTCTGCCCTTGTTGGCCATGTCCCTGCTCTGCCACCCCTCCATCATTCTTGCAGGAAAGGACGCATCACTGCCCCTCTGAAAGTAGCAGATAATGTCTCTGATAAGACACAGAAAGCCAAGACTAGCTGATTTTCACTGATGATGTGTAGTGCATCAATGTTTCCTGCTATCCACTTCTGATTTTCTTAGAAAACCAAAATATTCAAAACTCTAAATTGCAAACTAACCTCATATACTTATATTGTACCTCCTGCCTCCCTCTGGCCTGAATCTTTTTGTCTTGAGACTAAGGATCAATACAGAATATGGCTCTCCTGTAAAAACATACCATTTACTGTAATGTGTGCTTTCCATTCACAGCTAAAAATCCATAATTTATAGTCAGATTTGAAAATGTAAATGGGAAATAGTCTAAGTAAATTCTGAGAATCTAAGATAGACCAAATCTTCAAATTAATTTTTAACAGTCATCTTCTACATCCAAAGCTCACAAGACTTCCCTTAGGGTGCAGCTGCCTGTCTTATTTATTACATATAATAATCTTATCAAATTTAATTGGTTAATGAGAAAACTGGAACTAAAATGCCAATAATATATACATAATTCTGACCTCTGTTTTATTTCAGGGTTAAGTAAGCAAGTACACAGTTCTGGTTATGATTCAGATGTTGCTGAAATTATAATCTGTAGCATCAGCTGGACAAACTTGAATCCAAACTAAGCCATCATTTGATCAGTAAGATTCTCAGTACTTCATCTTCAAGACCTTGTTTCCTTTCTGTTGTTTACAAACTGTAGATACATCTACTGTCAACAAACTTTATCCTCTTATCTGTCCAAGCATCCATCACGGTTAACATCACTCCCAACAAATTGATTACAATTAGATTTAGGACTACGCCCTCTTTCATAAAGTATATGCTCATTATTGTCCATAATTCTCTTTGATGTTTAATTATTATTAAATTAAGATATTTTGCATATTACTATAAAAGATCAAAGGATCAGATTTGTTAAGAGAGCTGTCTTTTGTCTGAACCTACTCCAGAAATGTCAAGAAAAATATTAAGAATTTTGCACTGTTTTATTTTCATATAGACATTATTTTCTTCCTAGTTTTTAACAGATAGGGTCCTACTTAAAATCTATGAAAGAGTCAGAATGCATTCCAACTATTATAACCAGACACTGTTTTAAAATATCCAAATCGCATTTTTTAAGGTATAAGGAAATCCACAGGTTAGTTACGCATTGAATAGATTATAAAGATTATAACATTTTAAGTAGCAGTCCTTTGATACATTCAGTGTTTTCTTGCTACCTGTCTGGGATAAGAAATCATCTAGGAATTACATCACACAAAATATTTTGCATTAAGAAATAAAGTTTAATTTATTTGAAATACTTATTTTTAAATAAAGTGCAAGCTATCTAAACTAGGATATTTAAAAGGTATATCTGTTTCTGAATTGTAGAGTAAGAAGCACAACTAATGTGTGCCAAGAAGTAAAATATTTTTAAAATAATATTTGAAGCATTTTTTCCTCATAAAATTGTGATCTCATGAAAGCTTGTATTTGTATATATATGCATGGTCTATTTCAAAATAACTGTCAACACTTAGGATTAATTAAATGAGAGGTTGCAAGGTATTTCTACCAGTAGTATCTTTGTGTTCCTTCATAAACTAAGAAAAAGAAATATTAAAATATATAAACATCTGCTCCCACATAGTTTGCATGTACAGTATGCTGTAATGTCTGGTTAGATTGTTTTCTATAGATTCTCCATAGTTGTTCTGGTTTTCTAAAAGTATAAAATATCTTCCCACTATTTGCATATATGTACTTAAACTAGAACTACTTGCATCTGCAGTGAGGAATGAGAAGATTTTTAATTTGTCTATATTTTCATACAAACTTTGGGCCAGATCTTCTTCATCCAGAGTCTAATTACCCAGCTGATGCTCCTACTTTTTTGTATCCATCAAGAAACTGACAGAAACAATAAGTATTAATTTTAACTTCAGTGCTATCACAGAAAGGCAATTACAGACGCTGACAGTTTCTGGCTTTAGACTTGGGGTGTTTCTGCCAAATTTGTAATCCCAGGAAATAGCATAATTGGCCTCAAAATGTACACATGCCAATTGTATTACCATATGAAAAGTACATTCTTTGTTTATTTATTTCTTGCTCAGTAAAGTTAAGCTGTAAACTTAGCTACTAGAAGATCTGCAGTAGCTCTGATAAAGCAAATAAATTATTTGTGTACTATGTATTATATTAGGAATTTGATTTAAGCATATTATGTTGAAAAAAATGTGGAAATTAGGATAACCTTAAGTATAGATTTCACTGAAATAAAAAATAGAATAAACAAAATAAGAATTTCTTTTTCCTAAATAACAATGTCATTTGCCTTAGAGATAATTTAAAATTACTTTTCTAGGATCCTACTAGCTTAGTTTCCAGAATGTGATTACAGGTTTTTCTCACTTATATATATGAAACACTCATCCCTGCAGCAAAAAATGGTGAAAGCGTAGTAGGTAACTTGTACAAGAACATATACTTTTTCCTTTCCAACTATCTAAAGATGCAAAAGAAGAGTGTATATTTAGTGAAACAATAAAGTGAGCTCAAGCTCCTCTAGATAATATGAAATACTTGTTCCTTTAATACAGTTTTTGACAATTTCTACCCTGAATTTCAAAGTAGCTTTTCTTACAGGACCCATTTTTAACCTGTGAACGTGTTGTCCTGCACAGATTTTTTTTTTTTTTTCACATTTGGCCTGAGAGTCAGTTGTAACTAATTGAGCACTTCTTTGTTCTTGTGTCTTTCAAATCTCCTCCTTTAGCTGCAGAAAATGATCAATTTTACATCATAGGGTTTCTATTTCTTTTTAAAAAAATGCCTTATTCTTCATGGATTTTACTAACATATCTCCAGTGTGATTAATTTCCTGCTGGTTTTGCTTAATCGTGTTTAATAAGTCTCACATAGTATCTGTAGTGTCAGAGGACTCAACAGAAGGAGTCATTCTCCCCTCAGGCTGAAAGTATGGATAGTGTCAGTTTCTGGGAATTCTTAAAGTGAAGGACAAAACCTGGACTACCTTAAGATCTGTGAAAGGTCATTTAATTCCATGAAGTGCCAGCCTGGATTCTGTTAATCTTTTGGGATAACTTTTGTTTGTCTAATTAAATCCAACTTGGGAAACTCAGTTAGGGGACCTCAGTTTAATCTTATAATACTTATAAACCATACAACCAAAAAGCAAAAAATACAAGTATTTTCATCTTAATTTCTTTAGAAGGAAGAATTTTTCTGCATCTTATTCCTTGACTGTTCTCTTCAAATCTTTCCTACTTAGTTAGGGACGGTTATCTTGGTGAGACATCACCATTTGCCAGACTTTATTGCTAAAACACACAGCATAAATTCTTATTTCTTGACATGAAGTTTCAGGAGGTGTTCAGTCTTCTCTATGTACAGGCTGTCACCAGGATGGACAGTCTCACTTCCTCCCACTCTTGGTCATGTGTTCTTAATACCTCCACTGGACACAGCACCAGTAAGTCTCTTGGCTAAATTAGGGAAACTGGCTCTTCCTGATGATGGAAAATGCTTGGGGTTCTTTTTGTTGTTTGTCCCCTCCCCATCTGATATAAAGATATAAAATTTCACAGGAGGGAACAGGCAGAAATATTTCCTTTCAGCAGAAGAAGTGACTTCTTGTTCATTTCTTATCAGTGAAAGTAAAAATACATAATAGTATCTCCGTCCACCTTAGATAAAGCAATTACTTTATCTCAAGTATTTTCTTATTACTGTTAACTATATCTAAATATGGACTATTGGCTTGACATCATAATTTGGGCACTCATTCTTAACATCTAACCAAATTAATAGATCAAGCCTTATGTCCCTTTTTAAACAACCAGATGGACAAAAAGAACTAGCAATTCTGCAAGAGACAAAAATTAAAACGGAAGAGGTAAAAAACTCTATAAGTCCCAAGCCCCATTCCTTCTACCTCTCTTAAAGTTATTTTTAATAATCTTTTGTTCACTTTCTGCCTAATAAAGAGGCCATTTTGTAGTGGAATATATAACAAAAAAATGTGCTTATATGTACATATTAATTTGTTTTACTCTGAATAGTCGTAAAAAAATTACTGCAGTTAGATTGCTTCCACAGTTTGATCCTAGTAACACCGGACTTCTGACTTGAATGCATAAAGAATTGAACCTTCAACACCAATAGCAATATTTATGTTATTTGTAAAAAATATTTTTGGTCCATGTTGATCAAATCCCAGTTGTCTGATGTGAAGAAAGATAAGATAGAAAAGAAAAAGGGTTGGTGAAGTAATTTATTTAAATAAAGAATGTTAATGCCACTATTAATTTACTTATTACTAGTTAATTAATTCCTATTTTCAATCTTGCATTAGCTTAACTTTCATAGAGGTCTTAATGCTCAAGGCTAAGTATTAATAGAAAGCCATTCAAGTAAAATTACCATGTAAACCAGTTGTGTTTTCATCATCAAATCACAATAGTTAAATTAACATCATTAAATAAGAATCATTTAAACAGATTGGTATCTATTATCTGATGTGACATTATCTGGTGATAAACGTCTTTCCATATGACTCAATCTATTCTATTATTCATTCTTACTTGGAAAACAGTGGGAGCGAAGTAGTAAGCAAAGTCATAAGCAAACTTTTGGTCTTTCCTGGCTCATCACACTATGTCAGCTGCAAAAAGACCTGTTCCAGAGGAGAAAAGTGTCTTCCCAATTTGATAAGAAGTCAATAGCACTTTGAATTTGAAGCAGGTAGTCAACATCCCATCATCAAACTGCTCTATTAATTTTGTTAAATAATTTAAAAGATCAGTTCCTAATTTCAGGGAAGATCTTTTTTTGCTGCTTGGAGAAGTTGCCTCTCAGAAGTGCACCTGATTATCTGGTTTGTTATTTTCTCTCTGTCCAAAATAAGCACTGCATTTAGTTTCGCACTGAGAGAATTGTCAGCCTCTGAGTGGACATGCGTATGACAAACAACTGTGCAAGTCAGACGAGGCCCGAACAAAAGTACTGTCAGGAGTTGGCCCTGAGAGTGTGGTTCTTTAGCCATACTGTTACCGAGTGATCAGAAATATCTTTATTTTTTGCTTTTACTTTATTGAAAACCATTTATGCTGTTCCACCCCATGAATGAATAAATTAATCACACAAAAAGTATTTCCATTAACCTCTTAATTTTAATTTCAGTTCTGAATGGATCCTGTACTTACTGTCATATGAACATAAACAACAACAAAAAATATTGTAATGAACTGTAGCTACGAAACATATCTAAGTTCCAGATTGTAATATATTATGTCATTTTCCCAGGCTAGCTTGACCCTACAACGGCCCATTATTTTTATGAGCTTCTTTACTTCACTTGGCACTGAACTTCCTAAAAACCATTTTGAAGACAACTGTTTACCCCTCAGGAGAAGCGTCACTCAGATGTGAACAGGTAACACAGTTCTGGTATAGGTTTAGACAAATTGATATACCTGATTTCTGTCCAGGCCATCTGTAAAATTCTGAAAATTGTAAATAATATTGCACCTTCGTAGTTATTTGAATATCCAATGGGAATAAAGGCCCTACTCTCTCCATCTCACTGAGCTGCAAGTCCTCATAACCTGCTCCAAGCTGTGTACTTCTGCTTCTACATTTGTGCTGGTATGATCATACTGAGGAAGACTTGATTTGGAAACTATCAGGCAAGGATTTTGCTCTTTCTCTTCCTGTATAGTCATTTGATTATTGCACACAAAACTAGTGTCACGTTTTTATTTCATTAGGTAGTCATTAATATTTTTGCCATGCTTCTTTTGGTGCTCCTGTTTACAGAGATTTGTTCTTCTTTTGAAGATATACATACAGTTGTGAACTTTACATCCACTCCCTGTGCTCATGCTGCTTAGTATCTTTTATGCATAAATATTGCAAGACTTTTTGCAAAGTCTGTCAATGTTCCTTTGTTCCTCAATTAATCATTAAATATTATAAGCCTTCTACTCTGGAATCTTTCCTCCTTACAGACAATAGATTATAACCAGGTTCTAAATTTCAATAAGAAGGTCAGCATCTAAAGATATTATTTCCATATTCAAAATTTAAATAACATTTTATCTCCCTGAGCTGTGCTATGCCGTCAAAAGAAGCTCAAAACAAGTGTTTCCTCCTGAACACACTGATTAAAAGTTTTACTGTGCAGTCCATCTATTCATTGAGGTGTTCGAGCATATGTGAAATCAAGAACATTATTTATGTATTTGATGGCATTGGTTTCCTATTACTAAGATATTGAGTCAATACAACATCTCAGACTGCCTGAAATGATCAGTAATATTTCTAGAATATGTCTGCTGCAGAAGCAAAGCTGTCTTGCATTTGCACTTCATTTCATATCTCTGACAACTAGTTATATTATGAAGTACTCCGGAGTGATTGCATTATAGTTACCATAAGAAATAAAACAATTGTCTGATTGATTCAGCTTATCTTTACTAGGGAGATCAGAACGTGTTAATGGTACTGCTGCCAGGCTGAAATCCTGCTAGACAGCTGAAAAGGCCTCTTCATTACACATACCTAACTCATTTGATAACTCACACTATCACTGTACTCCTGGTGGTCAAATTATTTCAATTAACAGTGGCTGTTAAAAAAAGGTAGAAATTTATATTACTTGATAAAAGCAAGAGAGGATTTTTAGCAGAGAACCTCTCATCAAACTATGATCTTGTCAGTTTTTCGAGCCTGTACAGAGTAATACAGAGATTGGAATCGAATATTTATTATTAACTACACAAAACACACAGATATATGTGCCACAGGAGAGTATAACAAGTGTTTTGTTTGTCCTGAGTATTCACTTGTGCTTACAATTTTATTAATGGAACTGCCTAAAAATGATCATTCTGCAAGATGGAATGGTATCTTGGTTTCTTATTAGTATTGTATTACTCACCTCAGCTTCTGAAGAAAAAAAATAAAGAACAACAAGATTAAGATTTCATGAGTTAATAAATTATCAGGAGACTCACATGGTTGAATGGTCAGCATCTTTAAGAAAGGGTCCTTTGTTGCTGGTACTATCAAATCACTGGGCCCAGAGAGTGATGGTAAATGGAGTTTATTCCACCTGGAGACCAGTGACAAATGGGGTTCCCCAGGGCTCAGTGCTAGGTCCAGCCCTGTTCAATGTCTTCATCAATAACCTGGATGAAGGCATTGAGCGCACCTTAGCAAGTCTGCAGATGACACTAAGCTGGCTGGAAGTGTGGATCTGCTGGAGGGTAGGGAGGCTCTGCAAAGGGATCTGAACAGGCTGGACCACTGGCCAGAGTCCAATGGCATGAGGTTTAACACGGCCAAATGCTGGGTCCTGCACTTGGGGCACAACAACCCTATGCAGAGCTACAGACTGGGAGAGGTCTGTCTAGAAAGCTGCCAGGAGGAGAAGGACCTGGGGGTGTTTGTTGATAACCGACTGAACATGAGCCAGCAGTGTGCCCAGGTGGCCAAGAAGGCAAATGGTATTCTGGCTTGTATCAGAAACGGTGTGACCAGCAGGTCCAGGGAGGTTATTCTCCCTCTGTACTCAGCATTGGTGAGACCGCTCCTTGAATCCTGTGTTCAGTTCTGGGCCCCTCAGCATAAGAAGGATGTTGAGGCTCTGGAGAGTGTCCAGAGAAGAGCAACAAAGCTGGTGAAGGGGCTGGAGAACAGGCCTTATGAGGAGTGACTGAGAGAGCTGGGGTTGTTTAGCCTGGAGAAGAGGAGGCTGAGGGGAGAACTTATTGCTCTCTACAGCTAGCAGAAGGGAGGCTGTGGAGAGGAGGGAGCTGGCCTCTTCTCCCTAGTGACAGGGGACAGGACAAGAGGGAATGGCCTCAACTTCCACCAGTGGAGGTTCAGGCTTGACATAAGGAAAAAATTCTTCACTGAAATAGTCATTAGGCAACGGAACAGTCTGCCCAGGGACGTGGTTGACTCGCCTTCCCTGGAGGTGTTTAAGGTGCAGGTGGATGAGGCACTGAGGGATATGGTTTAGAGACTGGTGGCAATGGTTGGACTTGATGATCCGGTGGGTCTCTTTGAACCTGGTTATTCTATGATTCTATAATTCTATGAAATATCACTTTAAACTTGTGTGTAAAACATGCAGAGAACAACACTAAACTCAAGAAGGAGCACAATATGAGGCAAAAATAACAGGAACGTAAACTGAATGCTTAATCAGACAATAATTTAGATATTACAAATGTTTCTTAGACTATTCATGAAACCTGTAAACTTTAGAAACCATGGTACTGTACTGTTTGGGTTAGGGTTTTTTTGCTGGGATGCAGTTAATTTATTTCATAGAAGCTTGTATAGTCCTATGTTTGGATATGTGACAAAAACAGTGTTGAAAGCACATCAATATTTTAGTTATTGCTTAACAGTGCTTGCAGAGAATAAAGGCCTTACTCTTTTTCTCTCTCTGCTCTGCCACTGGCTAGACTGCAGCACACAAGGAGTTGAGAAGGGACACAGGTCAGATAGCTGACCCCAAGTGACAAAAGAGATATCCAATGACATAAGATGTCATATTCAGCATTAAGAACTAAGGTAAAGAAGGATAAAGGAGAATGTTCATAGTTACAGCATTTGTTCTCCACTGTGTTAATCATTATGTGTGATGAAAACCCTCCTTTTCTGGAGATGGCTGAATATCTACCTGCTAAAGTGAATTCCTTGTTTTCCTTTGGTTTTGTGTGCATCTTTTTCTCTACCTAGTAAACTGGTTTTGTGCTATCCCACAAGTTTTCTCACTTCTACCCTCCTGATTCTCTCCCCCATTCCACTGCAGGGGAAGTGACTGTTCATTTATGCAGTGTATATCTACCTGCAAAGGTTAACTGACAACAGGTACATGTTTGTATATCCATCCATCCATCCATATATATTTTTAATTTTGCAAAGTTTATCTGTTCCTTGCATTCTTTCTTCTGTATAATTCTATGACATGCCTCATACACATCCTCAGACCAAATTGTAGTTCATCAAATAGACACGAAAATGTTGTTCTATATGAACAAACGAAGAGACAATCTGGAAATGAAAATTAATATATATTCAAAGTTGATGTGATAAAAGTAGGGACTCTGAAGAACAGACAAGTAGAGAATATTCCCAATCATATATCTTTACAAATACTTTTCTCCTAAGTGATGACTTTGACATGTTTCACCCTGCTGAGCACAAGGACGGGATTTGTCTCACTTACCTTAGATATGTCAATGTAAATGAGTATTTCCTACATGGTGACCTCATGCTCTCTACATAGCCAATAAAGAAAAAGAAAAATGGACACTGTCAGAGATCAATTCATCTTATCCCAACACAGGTCTCTATAAAGATCACAGAAACTGAACTTCAGAATTGCCATCTTCTGCTTGTCAGCTAAGTAGCGTCCTCTATGACTCAGATGTGCAAACATCTACATTTCATTAAGGTAAATCCCACATAAGAAAACAGAAGCATGGGGGAAAAGGATACAATGGGAAAGGGAACTGTTAACAAATCCAACTTTCATACTTTTTTTTCAATTCTCTCTTTTTATTCCATCTTCTTCACAATCCTAATGACAAGTTCTCTCTTTTATATTTATATATATATATATATATATAAAGATTCATTAAGAAAGAATTTTAAAAGGACTTTTAATAAATGCCATAATTCTAACAACCAAGAAAATCTTTCCAGAAAAATAATTGTGTTAGTAGAAGAAAACATTTTAATCAATAGAAATGAATAGCTAAATGTCAGAATGCAGCAAAATTATAAGCACATTATTAGAGTTAGAATTCTCCATCATTTATGTGTGAAGTTTTCAGTTTTTACGTATACCTGACACAAATTATTTTTATTATGGAAGCAACTGTAGGGAAAAATCTAGGTCTATAATGCCTGTAGGAAGACAAGTAAATGTATGTGAAGCTGTAACATCTACAACTCAAATGGAGAGTAAACAATTATCTGATATTTTTTCTGCTTATAGTAAGTGATGAATTGGTATTTCTGCAGTTTAAAGTAAATTTGCAACTTGGAATATTGTGTAATACTATTATAAAGGTAATTTTTTTAAATTAAAAGATAAATACAAGTAGGTCTTTCTACACATCCACAAAAGGAAAAACTTTTCACATTAGGAAAAAGTTTTTCACAGAAAGGGTCATTGAGCATTGGAACAGGCTGCCCAGGGAGGTGGTTGATTCACCTTCCCTGGAGGTGTTTAAGGCACGGGTGGACAAGGTCCTGAGGGGTATGGTTTAGTGTTTGGTAGGCATGGTTGGACTCCATGATCCGGTGGGTCTCTTCCAACCTGGTGATTCTATGATTCTGTGATTCTATGAAATCTACACTGGAATTCTGAACTAGGTCTCATTATAACATACTAGAATTTGGGAGGGTGGGGGGAGCAGTTTTGAGAAAGGACTTTTTTTATCTCTTCCATAATGTTTCCATTGTTATATAACTCCTGGAACAGAGATTTCCTCAAAAAAAAGATAAACCAAATTGTATTCTAAAATTGGAGATATCATACTCAAATGATTTGCAAAAATGACAAAAGCACAAGGAACTCCACAATAGCCTTAATATTAGTGCATCCACTGCAGCCAATTCTGTGGGGAAAAAAACCCCAAAACAAAACAAATCAACAAACACAACATATTATAAGGCATGTGAAACATGAAAGAACCCACAGTAACAAAACCAGCGTGTGTTCATACCCATAAGGGTGTGATGGTGGTACAGATCAGCAAGGTATTTTTTCCATGCTTATCCTAATGCATTGTGATGAGCTCTAGTATGTTTTATACAGGTCACTGACAGAAGACAACACTCTGATTCTGATATAATTTATAAAACTTTTTAGCAAAGCTCTCGCATAGAAACATAAATAAAACCAAAAACAAATAAACCCTGTATTTTATTAAGGAGTGGATAACATATCTGACTATTTTCATCAGATATTTAACAGGCTGGTAATATTTCCCCTTCCATTAACACTAATAAGGTTATTGAGCATACATTACCTCATATAAATTTAAAAAAATCCTACCTACTGTAGTGATGATAACTGATTATTGGTATTGATCTCTTACTACTGAGGGATCTAAGAAACTTCTGTTAATTCCTTATCACTGAACGTTTATTTCTACTGAGTGCAGATATTTAGACCTTTTCATGAGGTTTGCAAAATAGTCTCTTTCTGTATTCCACACTAGTAAACCCTGAAGGAGATCCCAGAACAACTAACATTATTTTCCTTTTCAAAACACTTAGCACAATTGACGTATAAAAGTGAAAATACCACTGAAAAGAGATTACTCTGAAACCATTCGTTTCCTGCATTTTAGTTCTTGGAAGTGCTTCTCCTCCAAGTAGCAACTTTCTACACTCTTCTTTATTAGGTATCCTAAATACACCCAGAATTTAATCATTTCAGTTATGACTTCTTGGAGGAAAATATGAGTGCGTGTGTAATATTTCATTACAATATTGATTCGCAACATTTTCTCTCCCTCATACAGAGAGAGAGAGAGAGAGTGTAATCAGATCCACTTTTATCTGTTTACTGCCTCAGGCAGCATACATAGAAGAGATAGATTCCCAGACCTCTTTGGTGATATCCTTAAAGGCAGAAAACACTTAAAGATAATGTTTTGCTTTCTCCAAAGAATTTCAGTTGGACAGAAAACCATTCCTTAAAGTAGATACTCTATCTAATTTTAAGTCTTTAGGGATTTATACCAACACTGCATAGCAATTGACAGAGGAACATGTAGAATTTTAATTTATGCAACGTATTTAGGATTTATCTAGAATATAGCTGAAGACTAGGACCCAATGTTCTTTTGATTCAATACCATTAAAATTTTTTAAAAAAAATCAGTCTTCTCATCTCAGTGGATAGGAATCATTTCAATAAGCAGAAGACATCTTTGTTCTCCACTGAGATGTTATTTCTGTGCAATTCCAGTTCCAGTAAAGGACAAGATAACTTCACAACTGTTACTTTGAGGTGTTTAAGTGTCTTCAATCCAATAATTTTGGTGAATATTCCTTTTTTTTTTCTCCAATCACACTACCAGTTTGCACGTGCAATTGAAACTGAGAAATTAACATTGTATCCTCACTGGCTTCCGTAAACTAGTAGCTAATAATGTTAGAGGAGATCTACTATGATAACTCAATGATGTGAGTCATAGCATTTCCATTAAATAGATCCTATTAAAAACATTAAACCCTGCTTAAGAAGTTTCCATTGTCATACTACTTGAAAACGTTATGTTGTACATATATTTCAATTCACATATCTCTCTAAAAATGTTTTCTTGTACAACTTGTCTGAAAAAAAGTATGAGGCATGGTCACTGCAATCAACAGAAAGATAACCTTTTTTTTCCTGAGTCTGCCCATCCGCTTAAAGCAACAGCACTTTTATATCTCTACAATGGCTTGCCACCCACATGTCAGATTAATAAGCCATATGATGTTAATGAAGTAGTATATAAATTCATAAGGATTATATGAAAAAATGAAGGGGAGAAGAAGACAATAACAGTGTATTAGGAGAATTTATGGTACAGCGAAATGAACTAGAAAAGAAAAAAGAAACTACACCTGGGAAAAGATAAGGTGTAACTCATCTGAGTGGAATTTACAAGTTTTATCCGTGAATATCAAGTCACTGTAACATGTTACAAGCACCTAGTAATGATTTTTTTCTCATTACATTACTACCAGAACTTGTTACAGTAACAGAAGTAATGAAAATTTTTTCATGCATTAGCAACTTGTAAACTTATATTCAATTTCTCTATACTATTTTTAAGGACAGGAGATAGACAGTTTGCTTTCTGAGAGGTGACTCTGGAAGAAGTTCTGGTGAGAACTGATCAGGAGTCAAGCAGTGCCTTTCCACAGTATGGCATGCTGAACAGGCTCATTTCTAACATGACTTGTATCACACTGCAACAGAATGTATGTGATTCAGCACTTAACAGGGCAGATTTGAGCACCAGATGACTTGCCGTGGGTTTCAAAAATGAAAAAAAAAGGCAAGAGCAAACAAAGTTGGCAGCGTAAACAGTGGAGGGATTGATAGGAAAAACAAGACAGTCAGGAGAAGATTGTTACATGTCAGTGCTGGGCCACAGCAATACTAGTGGAAGGAAGGAATGCATTGACAGAAGAAAAGGACGTGGAGAGGACTGGATTATGCTGAACAAGCCATTGACAAGTTTTAAAGGAATAAAAGATCTAGTCATTTGCAGCTACAATTCAGAGTGGAGCAGATATGAAGACTGGCTGTGAGAAGCAGCATGGGTAATGGCTAAAGGAAATCACTTCAGTCTGGCAAGGGTCATAGGTAATAACTACAGTGCCAGAACAGTTGTAAAGGAAAACTGAAGATAGCTGCAGAGCTGGAACAAATGGCTAAGGAATAAATTTTTCACTATGAGAGTGATGAAGTACTGGAACAGATTGCCCATAGAGGTGGTAGATAGCCCACCGCTAGAAACTGAAGTCAGGTTAAAGATGCTGCTGCACATTGCAGGAGAGTTGGACTAGATGACCTGTAAAGCTGTCTTTCAACACAAAGTATTTTATGATTCTGTGATTCTATGACTTGCCACAACCTGAGCAAAAACCGGCCGAGTGCAAGACCTCACAGAAGACATGAGCACCAGACTTCTTGTGCAGTGTAGCAGCACAAATAGGAAATGAGGAATAACTTCAAAGGTCTGGAGTAACGCAAAAGCCCTGCAGTAAAGGGCCTTATTTCTCTTGGAGGAACTCAAGATTTGCAGCCTCAGCTCTATGTGTACAAAATGCTTGAAAGAACAGCACAAGGGCCAGAAATGCAGAGCAAATAGTTCAACTGACCATATCTGGCAGAGGACTGGAAATGCTCCCTGGTGCTGTTGCCCTTCCGTGATGAAATTTCAGTGCAGACTGTGCTGCAGATCTTTGGCAGAACAGCTTCCTCTTGCATTATTATTAGCATGCAGGAGAAACAAAAATGCCTAGCAGGATCTGGTTTGATAGCCTCAAATGAGAATTACAGTGATATGTCCTCTTTTAGGAATAGGCTACTTTGTTCTTAAAGTGTTCGTTGACCTGCCTGGTCAAATTGGTTAGCATATACTGGGGAAAGATCTGAAGTGAAGCAGAAGCAATGATTTATATATAAAGAAGGAATCTGAATAAACAAAAAGACTGGCAGCTACCTAGTACTAAAGTGAAAGACCCATATGCTTTGAAGTCTTGTCCTCAGGTGATATTAAGCATGTAAAATAATTCTAAGTATTACCCAAATTGAAGGCAGCTAGAAGCTCCTCAGAGACCTCAGTCCATTAATGTACAATCTTTTCTGTGCCTTGGGCACTGCTCTTGTTCTAGCTTCTGTCTTGCTTTTCTGTGTGTTGCCCTACTTATGCCTGGGCAAGAATTTGTTTTGGACTCTGAAGACTTGTGACCAATTCTCTTTCTACAAGACAGAAGCCTCCCGTCTTCTGTGTGGTCTATTGCAAAAAGTAATGCTCCACATTCTATTGTGTGCATTTCTTAAGTGCTTTCTTTGATCCTAGCACTCCAGTTCTGAGCTCCTCCTTTTGTGATTTATTTTCTCTGGAAGTCTCAAAATAAAGTCTCATGATGTTCAAAATGCCACTGAGAGCTTAGTGAGCACATTCCAGGAGAGCTATTACACTTCAGATGAACCTTTCCCTCCCTGCATGGCAACTTGCTGATTTATTTATAAATTACTTGCCTTTTGAATTTCTAAAGCTTTTGCCTTGCTATGTCCCACATTTCAAATTCTTGCACACTATGTAGAAAAAGGACATTCATCTGCATTGCCTCCTGTCTGCATTCCATTTTCTCAAAGGACTAGTCCATGAGCTAGTATTCAACTGTATAGCAGTACTTTCTGACTTTAATATTATCTTAGGATTGATCACAGAATAATGATCCCATTGTAATATGCAGAACAGAAACACATTGCTAATGCAATTCATGCCTGAAAAAGCCATTCAACGAGGTATAGGTATCATTAAGGATGGCAAGTGCTATGTTGTAGGGCAAACATAACAGCACAGTGCAAACTGTCTTACCAGCAGCTACTTGAAAATGTTCTACTAATAATGGAGTAGTATAAAAGGCAGAGACACATGCTAGAAATCCATGAATCTGAATCAGAATATTGAACCTCTGTTCTTACTCAGTCGTACTGAACATCTTCTCAAACTTTCATTCCAAAAGTGCTTTGGGATGGGTCATCTGCTAGCTAAAGCTGGTTCACCAACACGGGACTGCAGTGATATAATACTGTGTAAACATCTCGGGCACAATGATATATGGCAGGACGCAGCAAACCCACTCATTGTAGAAGGATGCCAGGTGTCTATCTGAAGCCCAGAGGTGACCTGGTGATTGAACTAGAAGGCTTGATTTTGACGAAGGCACAATCCTTGTTCCACCCTCAACCCACTCACTACCTTTATTAGGATTCAGAACTTGTTATCAAGTCATAAGCTTTAATTTTCCTTATCCTCATTGAGAAAGATTAAAAACATAAACATGCTTGTCTCTGTCCACACACGTGAGCACATCACCTACAGAGCCTTCCATGATCTGGGTGAAATGGAAGACACCCAATGTGGCTGCAAGAACAGATACTGCCTTCCACCCGGACTCCTATGTTGTGACATGCTTTATATGTGGCAAATCCATCTCTTTTGCTACCAAATATGGATTTTTTTACCCTTTTAAAAATAATTTTATGGAATTCATAAACTATCACTTATGTATCAATTGATAGATTGCAGGTTTCCTTATGAAAATTTTACTTAGGCGTGAAGATGTCCCTGCCCATGGCAGGGATTTGTAACTTGATGATCTTTAAGGTCCCTTCCAACCCAAACCATTCTATGCTTCTATGATTTCTTCTTCCTTATGGTAAAAAGAAAGAGGGGAATAAAAGAAAAAAAAGGAAAAGCAATGTTTTCATAAGCAACCATTAACTTGTCTGGTGGAAGAGAATAGGTGCCATGCATAGAACAACAGTTGATATCAGCTTGATAGATTAAACGTATCATGAGGTTAACAAAAATGAAAGACAGAAAAACAAACTCATATCAAATCAAATCAGCCATTGACAAATCCCAGAAACCATGTTAAAACTGCATCTGGTAGACAAACAGAATAAGAAGCAAAACAATAGAATGCAATTGATACTGTAATAAAAATATCTAGAAAGTGATGAGACAATGAGATATCTTTTTCCCTTTAAAGCATTTAATAATGATAGAAGGAAAATGTATGGGCAACACAGGTGAGAATCATAAACATTTTTTTTAAACATAGTGAGCTCTTCAAGTTTTCATTCCTTTGAACTTAAAATATTGCTTAATATATTTTCCAGCATTACCTGTTATGAAACTTGTCTGATATGATCTTAACTTCTTCTGTGTTGCATTCTAAATTAGTTGGGATTTTCTTCTTACTTTTCTTCTTTTTGCCTTCTAAGCCAAAAACTACCTCAGTTCCTCAAGATAACGTTAGTCACCTATTCCATAGCTGTAAGTGTAAAAGAAGTAGCTGCTTATTTTTTCTTCCCAGACAGCAACATATAGACCTATTAATATTACAATGCAGTATGGACTCTCTGAGGATGCTAAAAAGTTTACATCATTCTGGTGTAGATTACAATTTTCCAAAAAAAGTTTGTAAGAGTCAATTGCATTTTCTAGATCTGCTACACTTTTGCCTTTTCCCCCTATGTATTTCTCTTATTTTCAAGGGAACAAGAGTTGACTTGAACATGAAAAGTAAAAATGTATATCAGCCCATTTCAACTCACTGTGTTTCGTCTGAAAAAGAAAATATTTAATTAAACTTAATGGCATCTAAGTGACGATATGTTGTCAACATATTGTTGAAGAACTATTTGTTCTTTAGGAAAAAAAAGTAGAGTACTACAGTGTTTGTCTCTAAGGATTAGGAATTAGGATCATTATTAAAGGCTAAGTTAATACTTTCTCCGTATCATTTCAACTAGATATTTTCTTGCTTACTTTTTTTTTCTTAACTAAATAAGTTGAAATAAGATAAACAATTACTTGTTTTATAGCTAAGTTTATCAATGTGTCCTCACTCAGATCACCCAAACTATTAGACTGTTTCATTGTTCAAGGTGAAAAGCATACCTTAAAGTCTTAACTGTCTAGGGCTTCTTATTCTTCACTATCAACCTAAGAGCAACCAGAAGTCCCATAGCTACTCTGTCGCAGAGTCATTTCAGCTGCTATTTCAGTAAGTGACATGTCTTAATGATGCTGTAATAGGTGCCATTCATCTAGTGGCAAGGTTCTCTAAAGGGCTGTCTTAGAAACTTCTGTGACTGTGTCTTTCATATGAGTGAACATGTTCATTGCTGTTTATATATATTTAGCATGGAGAAATGAGAGATTGAAGAGAGAAAAGAAACCATTCCTGGCACTACCTCATTCTGCACATTTTGATTAAGTATTCACAGAGAAATGTCATTTACAGTGACAGCCCTGTTTATTAACGTCTTAAGATTTACGTGGCTCTATCTTGAATGTATCTAACAGATTTTTAAACCATTATTTATTGTTGTTAGAATGAAAGCTTTGTTTGCAAATAAGTTTAGTTAATTATATTGATACAATAATTTTTACAAGGTTAATAAATATCTCAGCAGTGTTTGCCTACTTCCAAAATGAAAAAGCACACATGCCTAAATTATCTTTTAAAAAATGTTTATAAATTATACAATTAAATAAACTTGCAGGTCAGGGAGAGGGAGGAGGTTTCAAAGTTTTCTCATGGAAGATGATTTCTAAACATCAAATTGGTATAGCTGTGAAGTTTAACAAATCACCATCTATTACAACTTTCTTTCTTACTTGAATATCGTGCAGTCAAAAGGGCTTTTCTCTTGGAAAGAGCTCTGCTAAGGCATGGTGACCTACTTCTCCTGAAAGCCATTCCAGTCTGGACTAACTTTGAGTATTTTAGCCAAATTTCTTACAGAATTGTACTTTACATTTGTGCATTTAGCAATTTATTTACTGCAAAATAATGATCATACTGGAGATTCTAAAGGTGGTTGAACTGCTAAAAATTAATTCTCACTTAGAACATGCTCCTATTTCTCTCCACAGTATCCTCTGCCTCCTTTATAGCATTAAGGTACTACGCATGAAGGTCTTTGTTTATGAAATATACTCCAAGAATTTCTCCAACTCTATGATAATTACACTTACATAGCCATATGCTTTCTATTCCAAATTGCACTGTTCTTTCTGATTTATTCTTGTATTACTAATGTTATTACTAATTATTTCTAGAGCAGAATGGATTAGGATGTTTGTGTTAGAACTGTGCAAACACAAGCTAGCTTCTGGCCAAAGCAGAAGTAATGAGATATTATAAAGCCATAATTAGGTATATACATGTTATTACAATGTATAGTAAAATATTGAAATAAAATTATTGAAGAGAAAGTTTTGCCAATATATGTAACTATTTTCACAGAATCACAGAATCACTAGGTTGGAAAGGACCCACTGGATCATGGAGTGCAACCATTCCTATCAAACACTAAACCATGTCCCTCAGCACCTCATCCACCCATCCCTTAAACACCCCCAGGGAAGGTGACTCAACCACCTCCCTGGGCAGCCTGTTACAGTGCCCAAGTGGGACTTATTTTAATTATTTTGTCAAGTTATTTTTTAGTTTGGTTTAGTTTAGTTTAGTTGAAATTGTTTTTTTCAAGAAAATTAAATATTTAAACAGAAAATCCTGCAGTTCAAGTTGATATTTAAAAACAAGAGGCAAGGAAAGATATCAGATAAGGTAGTATTAAAAATAAGACAGTAACAGAGATATTAATGAATACTTTCTGGTTTGTGTTTTAGATTGGTTGTCATAACATTGATTTAACTTTTATGAAATGCCTCAAAACATTTAGAAATGCACATATATTAAACCCATATCCTTCAGTGTGAAGAACTAAACATAACAGATTACATTATTGCTGTGTAACATGATCTGAAGCTTGTTGATATAAAGGAGAAATTGCTGGTGGCTATGGAGCAGAATCTTCTATTTATTACTCTGAATATTGGTTTGGTATTATTACAGGTGAAGGATTCACTGTTTAAAAGAAAAGTGATGCATTTTGACCATAAAATTTCAGTATAATTACAGACATTTTGAAATTTACAATGGGATATGGAGTCAGTCTTTTATTGTTATTCTATCTACAACAAAACGTGCTTATGGAGAATGAGTCAAAAGAAATAGACCCTGTATTCCTAAAAATGCCAGAAATCTGCCTGACATTAATAAGAATCTTGCCTGTGTATAGAACACTTGACCATGCCGTATCTTTGCATATTTACCTTACAGATGAAGGTCTAATTCAATACATAATACTGAAGCAAGATTATTACACAGTGTGGATGCATGAGGTTCTACATTTTTATGAATGAACTCGTATTTTTTGTTATTATTATTATAACTTAAGCATTAAAAAATGATCACCTTATTTCAATGCATCTTAATAGCACTGAACTGCACAATGTACAAAAATGTCATTTTAATATTTAAGTATGTTATCATTGTCTCTATCGTTTTATCCTTGTTCTCCTTCTTCAGTATACATTAATCTTTTCTTGTCAGCTACAAAACTACTATAAACAACATTTTCAAAAGATGGTGAAACACAAGAACTTAGAAATGTTTGTACTACCACTGGACAGGGTGCTGAAATAATTTTGATGACCTAGAATAAATTCCAACTTTTATTGGCACTTAATGCCCAAAGCCCTTTAGAAGACTTTGACCGTATCTAAGTTCAGCCACGCAAACCTGATATATTTCTCATTGCCTTATTCTTTCTTTGATTGGTAATAAAATAAAGCAATTTCCCTGACTTTGCTGTTTTACCTGTGAGGGTAATTGTCTTGTGTCTCCCTGTCCTTGTCTCAATCCATGAGTTTCTTTGTTATATTTTTTTCTCACCTGGCCAGCTGAGAAGAGTGTTATAATGTGTCTTGGTGGGCATCTGCTTTCAGCCAAGTTCAACTCATCACTGTCATTTTTGGTGCCCAGCATGGGGCACGAGTTCAGGACAAGGATAGCAATTAGAAGAGGTAACAGGTGAAACAAGGACTGGAAATAGCTAAACAGGAAAGAGCGGGGGGAAATTGCGGGGAATTTCTGTTTTAAGTGCAGCAAAGGGATTGGTGGTGGATTTTGTGTAGATTGTACACTTTAGCTGGTGTTGTGATGATGTGATTTAGATTTTGTTGGGGGGAATTATGTTTGTTAATATCAGCGAAATTTATGAAGATGGTGAAGATCCTGTGATGCATGTGCATTTTAAAGGTATTTTAAAAATATGATTCACATAGGTGTGGGGTAGAATGAATTGGGTTTGTGTGGCAAGGCTTTGTTATTGGAGGGGATACAGGCATGGTTTCTGCAAGAAGCTGGTAGAAGCTTCCCCTGGGTCTGATAGAGTCAATGCCATCCAGCTCCAAGAGAAATCCACCATTGCTCAAGGCTGAGCCCAATGGAAATGGTAACAGCAACTCTGGTAACATATTTAAGAAGTAGGGGAAAACAGCTGTGTCACAGTAACTAAATGACAGGAATGAGTATATGTCAGAGAAACAACTCTGCAGACATCAAGGTCAGTGAAGAAAGAAGGGGAGCAGGAATCAGAGTAGAGATTCCCTTGCAGGCTGTGTTGAAGACCATAGTGAGGTAGGTTATACCTCTGAACACATGGAGTTTAATGGTGGAGAAAATACGCACCTGCAGCCCATGGATGACCCCATGTTAGAGCAGGTGGATGCATCCAAAGGAGGTTGTGGTCCTATCTCCTGATAGGACCTGTGGGAGACCCATGCAGCAGCAGTCTGCTCCTGCAGGACTGCATCTTGTGGAAAGGACCCATATTGGAGGAGTCTGTGAAGAATTACAGCCTGTGAGAGGAATCCAAGTTGGAGACCTTTGTGAAGGACTATCTCCCATGGGAAGGACCCCATGCTGGAGCAGGGGAAGAGTGTGAGCAGGAAGTAGTGGCAGAGACAAAGTGGAAGAACTGATAAAATCCCCCATTTGCTCTCTGTCTGCACTGCTCAGGGGGAGAAGGTAGGGAAATCACGAGTGAAAATGAGACCAGGAAGAAAGTAGGGGTGAGGAGAAGATGTTTTAAGACTTGGTTTTATTTCTCATTGTTCTACTCTGTTTTTAATTGGTAATAAATGAAATTAGTTTTCCCAAGTCACATTTGTTTCAGAGAGGACCACCTTGTCTGATGGACAGGTCAACAGGACTGCAACTCTATTCCCCCTTTCTTTCCCTTCCACCCTTCTTCCAGCCTCCTCTAGAAGGGATGCCTTTTTGGTAAAAGCCACACATCTCCAGCTTTAACAAATGTGCCCCCAGGAAAAGAGGTACTAACTTGAGTTTCAATTGTACATCTTCTATATACATGATCTTTATTAACCAGATGTAATCATCTAGTGCTAACACATCAAATGCATTTATCAATGGCAATTCTGAACATTTTTTATCTGCCTTTTTAAAGAACTTACCTACTGTTTCAGCATTTTGAGGTTGTCTCGGTTAGAGTCCTGTGAGGAGCTCTGACTGACATTGGAAAACTGTCCAAGCTGTTCTGGTGACAATGCATTTGGTTCTCTGGTGGCAAGCATTAACCTTGTGGGAGACAGTACTCCCACAGGTACTGGTGACTAACCCATATATGTTTTCCCACACAATCCTTTAGACCTGAACTGTTGCCTAAATCTGGGACTAGGGATGGATCCAGCTGCACCTAAACTTCCCCTCTGAGGAGGGTCTTAGAAAGCAAGGGGGTCTGTCCTGAACCTCACGATTCAGCAGGGGGCATCCCTCAGCCCCATGTTAGAACCTTACCTCTTTACCCAAGAGTCCATGACAATAAATGCTGAGTGATCTCCCAGTTGTTCTTTTGACCTTTCTTTTCTTTCTACTACTTTATCTCCCCTGACCAGCTGTGGAGGAGGAGTAATAGCACAGCTTGGTGGTCATCAAGCATCCAGTCAAGGACAACCCACCACAGCTATATGAATGCAACTAAAGAACATAGTCAGATGCAGGGGAATTATCTTTTAATTTCTTACCTCTGCTAAGATTAAGATTGTCATCATTGTTTTCCATAGAAGGAATTGAGTTTAAGTAATTGAAATAAATTGATGAAGGTAATTTTCAAGAGATATGATAGCTGAACAGAGGGCCAACTTTCAACCTGAATCTTAATTGTTTGGAATTAGTATCTTAAAATGAGTATTGTTGTCTGGAAATGAATTTTACATTTTTCATCTTTGTCTAGTTTTAAATAAAATGATATTTTGAACAACTACTTTCACCCCTACAATTGTCACCGAAATAAGTATTTTTTTGTTGACTTCAGTAAAAAAAAAAGTAACGATAGGAATGCAGGAGTTTCTTTTAAAATTTTGCATCTTAACTGCATATTTCAAAGGAACAGAATTTGCTAAGGAACAGAATTTTATGTTAATGGATTACCATATTTCTCAATAATTCACTTATTTCAGTGGATCAGAAACAGATAATTTTAAAAATTGCTATATTAAGATAGTGTTAAATCTTAATAGCAGGATATATGAACATCTCCTCTGGAGTACTGAGTCTAGTTCTGGAATCCTCATTATATGAAGGATATAGAACTGTTGGAACAGGTCCAGAGGAGGGCTACAAAGATAATCAGAGGGCTGGAGCACCTCTGCTATGGAGACTGGCTAAGACAACTGGCGTTGCTCAGCCTGGAGAAGAGAAGACTCTGAGGAGATCTTACAGCAACCTCCCAGCACCTGAAGGGAGCCTTTTTTGTAAAAAGCAGGGAAGGGACTGTTTACAAAGGCTTGTAGCGATAGGACTAGGGGTAATGGCTATAAACTGGAGAGGGGCAGATTTAGACTAGACAAAAGGAAGAATTCTTCACCATGAGAGAAGTGAGGCACTGGAATAGGTTACCAAGGAAGCTGTGGTCTTTAAGGTCCCTTTCAACGCAAACAATCCTATGATTCTATGATTCTGTGGAAGTGTTACTATGTAGTGATTAAAGCAAATAGTTTTAATAGGAAAATTGCAATATGTTGATTTTTATTTTTAATTTTCCTGGAGAAGTCTGTTATTTTACAGTGAAACAACAAGCTGAGAAATAATAGGTTGAAGAAGTAAGTGAGTTTAATATTCAAACTGCTCTAGGGATGATAGTCTTCATTAACACTTGTTAAAGGCTTTTAATGTGAATGACTCATAAGAGATTTAAACATTTATGCTCTTCTATAATCTTAGAGTTTCCTTTATTAACATTAATTAAATTGCCCCCAACTCAGAAGATGTGGGAAATTTAGTAAGAGAACAGAGTAGTGGCCAGATGAAGCTTTTGATTTTCTTTGAATTTTTACCCCTGTTTTCAACCAGGGTCCCAACAACAGTCCCAAACACTCTTCCTGTTTCTGTTGGCTTAGGAGTAAATACACTACATGGAATGTAAATATGTCAGTTTAATCTAAAAAATACTTAATAAAATTTGGTTGTATGTGTCTGATACACTGTATGAAAATCAATAAATCAGTCCCAGCCACGTATATTTAATGTACTATGCAGTTTAAACATATACTGGAAGTATAATAATTCATTTACACTAATTCTCATATTATACATGTCTTTAGTAAACAATTACATTGACATATCTTTCAAGTTTGCTACAGTGGTGTTGGAGAGTATTTTTGGAGAAAATGGTAGATATTTCTGACAAAAGAAAATGTTGGCTAGAAGTAAAATACAAATTATTACTATTAATTTATTTTGACAACTATGACATAAATTTTGTTACATCAATGAGACATTCTTCATATATCTTTTTTTATTTTACATGTTAGCATTCAGGAGACAGTCTTCCTTCATGGTAAACTGTAAACTTAAAGGTTTATGAAATAACAGACAAGCCAAAGAAGTACAAAAGAAGGTTTACAGTTTTTGGGTTTTTGCCAGTATCAGCCTCAAGAGAAGGAGAAAGGGGAATTTGACAAGAACACATAAAACCCTTTTCAGCTTCAGAGAATTTCTATTTTCCAATTTTCATCTCTCTTTTGCTCTCATCTACTGCTCTGTCTTGAAAACACAAGGCTCTGCAAGTGTAAAATGTTCCTAGGTACACAGCAATGAAAAACAGGTATTGAACCTCTGCACATGTCCAAGATCAGGTGCACAGGTTCAGAAAAGAAAAGGAGAATCTTTTGATGAAAATGAACTCTGTTCAGAAATAAAAGACTTTTAGTAAAACCTTATAGTGCTTTTGAATTGAAAACATGATATTTTGGTTTGACAAATAAAATATTTTTCTGAACGCTGCAGGGATCACCAGTGATTGCAGCTTATTACCTCTTTGCTTACATTTCTGTTCCTGCTTGTTCTGGACTGAGTTTAATCACAACTAAAGTTGTCTAACTTTTCAACTTAGCTTCTTCTAAATAACTCCATTTTCTGAAAGTCAACAACATATTTTTCAGACAGTGTCTCCCGCCATTGTTTGTAACCCTTGATGTTTATAGTCATTGCCAAAGTTATAGGGCATTGGTATGTAGAAAGGCCATTGTTTATATTTATGGAAAAGACGACCATCCTAAAGCTGGTGTAAGAGATTGTTATCGAACTGCTTTGGCTCAACATAGCTGTCAACCACAACAATCTCGTAAGAGACTGTTATTGAAATGAAGAGCTGATCTTGTAAGAGCTGCCAACCACAGAGACGAACTGTCCCCAACAGAAAAACCACGACATCCACCCGAAGCAGTGCCTACCAAGTTGACCACCATGGACACCTGGGCATGAGCACATGGAGGACAGTGTCTTCCTGGAAATGGGCAGACTGGGGAAATCGTGGGGATTGGGGTGATAAATAGGGGGGCCTTTTGCTTCTTTGTGGCTCGGTGGGCTTGGGATGCTCGGTTGCTTCATTGTTTGGTGGACTTGACCTTGTGTGTGTTGCTGTGTGTGCCCCCTTGTGTCTTCCTGGAACTTGGAGCATCACCACCTGCACCAAGACTGATCCAACAGGACATCACTGGATTCGTGGTGGTGGTAATTAGTGGCATCTCTACTGTCTTCTTGCTTAGGGATTCTAACTTTTCCTTTCTTTTCCTCTCTGTCCTATCGCTGTTATCCATTGTTCCAGAAAGAAAAGTTCACGAGATTGTACAGCATCTGGCCTCATTTGTGCCTTAATCTTGGACTCTTGGGATTGTTTAAGAACCCTCCCCAATATTGGATTGGGACAGCTGGTCAAATGCTGTGGACAGGTAGGTGGCCCAAAACTGACCAACAGAAAATGCCATGCAATATATGTCATACTCAATATAAAGCTTAGGGATCATCAGAGTCAAGCACTGTTCTCAGGGAGCTGACACCCAGTGAGGACCTTGCCCATCTGGCTGCTCCTGATCCAAATCCATTGGAGTGGTCCTTTTTCTTCTCTCTTCTCCCTCCGTTCACTCTCTCTTGTTTTACTGTGTTTTCTTGACTGGTGTTGGTGTGTGTCGGATCAAATCTGAGTGATCTTGACTGTGTATAAAATTGAAATCTTGCTAGACTGAAATCTGTTCTCCTGCTTTCACAGCTCTGAGAAGTTGTCCCCCTTGGCACTACACTCAAGTATTTCAGTCTGTTTATTTTAGTTGTGGTCAAAATAAATCCTGCTTTCTTTTTTTTTTATTTTTATATTATTTCTCCCTGGGATTGACCCACTGGCTTCTGGGTCAAAGCACAGATATAAAAAAACTAACCTTCTTCAACTGCACAGGTCGACAGAAGACCTGAATATAAGTGTGTAGCTCGTGGAGTGGGGCAGAACACCCAGGTTCCTGACATCTTGTACTTCATGGAGAGCTGTAAAAGAACTAAGAAATCACTGACGTTTCTAGCAACCCCATTCTAATATCATGCAAATGAACAGCCATTGCAGAGATTACAATGATAACCTTTTATTTAAAAAGGGGGAAAAAAATCCAAGCATGAAAAGACAGAAGTCTTTAAAAACTACAAAGCTTATTTCATAAACAGAGTTTCATCTTCTGTCTCAAAATTGACTTAGTGAAAACAATCTGTTGCTTGGTCCTGTTATTTGTGTATAGTCAAACTTGTCAATGGGGAGGCCTTATAAGAAGAAAGCAATTTTAAGCAGAAACAAAACAGAAGTGGGATAGTGTGTTGCATAATTTTCTGACCTGAATGTAGTCAATACAATTGTTAAAGTTTCGGTTGCAAGACATTTTTAGCTCCAGGTTTTTTTGAGTTTTGTCTGTAATTATGCAGCCTATATAGAAGTAATGGAGTCATAGAAGCGAATCTGAAGGCATTACTTGACCTGCAAAATCTTCATTAGTGATCCATGAGTCAGACACAAGACAGAAACTTCCAAATCCTAATCCTAATTTAAAGGGCTGTCATCCAGAAAAGCATTGTATTGTAAATTGGATTAATTTGATTGAGAAAATTCTTTTTGGGAAATCCTATTTTATTTGACTATATTACTTTTGTAGCAAATTTTAAAAATAGTCTTGCACTTTAAGAATTAATTACATCCTGCTGCTTATTCCCTACTTGAAAGCAACATGCTCCATTTTGATATTACAATTGGTTGCCATAGAAATGATAATCAAGTAAAAAATAAAATACATGACTTCAGGTGAGGCAAAATCTGCAGGAACCCTTGACAAGCAAAGAGCTTGCTTTCTTATGTGTGTAAGTTATAACAGATGTAAAGAATGGAAATATCATAAATATTTTTACATACACAAACATATAAATGAAGTTAAATAACATGTCTTTTATTTTAGAAGACACAGATTCGTTTAGTTGCAAAGAAAGGGTGATGGACTTGCACATTGACATAAAACCCTAACTGTGCACAACCAAATTATACAGTCAATCTTAAAAGTTAGCACATATATACAAAGAAATAATCAACACAACTACAAACATTCCCTCCAAACAAACAAACTAATCTAAACAAAAATTAGAAACAACCTCCACTAGGTCCCTATTTATCTATTCACCATATGAGGCCTACAGGTTGTCAAAAAATTTCTTTTCTGTTTTTCATGCCTTAAAAATAAGAATGTATGGTTAAGATTTTCCACATAGAATCATAGAATCACCAGGTTGGAAGAGACCCACTGGATCATCGAGTCCAACCACTCCCATCAACCACTAAACCATGCCCCTCAGCACCTCATCCACCCATATTTTAAACCCCTCCAGGGGAATAAGAACAAAAGTTATGTAAGAGTATTCACTGATCAGTCATTTTTTTTCCT
>WAAB01017676.1:0-40297 GCA_013389865.1 Piaya cayana
ATTCTGTGATTCTGTGATGTCAGAGAATTGCTTGTGTTTTGGAGTAGCTAATCCAAATACTGAATGTAAAATTGGGGGAAAAAAAGAGTTGTTTTATCATTGTGGATCTACACTATCTGTTTTTCTGTTACCTGTTTGGTGATATTGTTTAAATTTCCTGTCACTGTATAAATTATAAACGTAAAGAGAGAGAACTCTCTGCTTTTGCTAGGGGCAATGTTCTGTATTGCAATCCTGCTGTCTAACCCCCAATGTGAATTGCCGGTTAGCTGTGTTACAACCTGTCTCTCTCACCTCACAGGAGGAACAAAATATTTCTCTCCCACAGGGTAGCCTGGGAGCATTCTTCAAAGCACTTGAATCTTTCTTGCTTAATAGGCTGAAAACAGCAAACAACTTCCCACAGCCCAGGCACATTTGGTCATTGTAGCGTGTATACATTCCTCTGTACATACACGGGCACAAGTACCCTCAATGTCGGGTGTAGAGAGGGAAGGGAAGTGGGAAATCTGCTGCCGTAGGAGGAGGTATAACTGCAGCTCTCATCCAGAACAAGGGGCTGAGCCAGGCTCTCAACAGCACAGGGCTGTGGTGAGACCTGGTAATGAAGTGTGACAGGTAAGGGTGGAATGAAATCACAACAGCTCAGTAGGCAGACCATTTAAAATGGTAATACAGTCAGTCCTCATCTCAGCGCTGACACTACTTAGCATTTGCCTGTGCCACTCATTCTGTGCAGATTGTCAGGCAGATATCAAAACAAACACAGCAGGCAAATAAAAATGGGAATCTGAGGAAATATTTTCTCTCCTGCAGAAGTCGTAGACAAGATTGACTGACAGGAGTTCACTGTTGATCACATTTTCATTTTGTAACCATACTCTGTGGGTTATTTCTTGTCATGCCCTGCATTTCAGATTACATATAGACCTCTAGTGAGCTTCCCAAATTGTATCAGTGTTTAAGAATATAATTTTAACTCACTGTATTACATCAGGTGGCTCTCCCAGTGATTTCTCTGAAGCAATTTCAGAGTGGTTAAACTTTGTGTTTTAAAGATGAAAGTATATTGACTAGGGCTTAATAGATCAGCTAATAACAAGGTGGTTGCTTGAATTGCTATTCACATATTGTGGGATTAAATAGAAAACAATCACATAAAGAGTTTTTTAAATTTCAAATTTTTATGCTAAAAAATAAGTGAAGTCTGCTAGGTCTTCAGTAATTCCTAGTGGCCCGACCACAATCTGTTGCACAGACACTATTTTCTCTGAAGTAAGGCCTGATGTACTTCTAGTAGAAACAAAAAATACATCCATGATAGTTAGAAAGACAATTTTTTTTTCCAAGTCTGGAGTCATAGACATTGAGTGTCAGTATCCTACATCTATGTTGCATCGCCAGTCTGACTTTTTATTTCAATGTGGGTTGAATGAGTTCCTTAGAAAACAGAACAGTTTTGCAGCTGATGGATAAGCTCTACGGCAAGCAGAAAAGATTACTGTAATATTTTGAAATAATTGTTTTCTATCTGCCATCAGAAGTTGTAATTAACCTGTGTGAGGCTGGAGCTATGTAACATGGAAGAGTGAAAAGTATCTGCGCTGCCTGTAGAAGAGGCAACTCACATATTTTACAGGCAATATAGCATTCTAAAGTGTAAACTTTTAAGGCTTTCATTTTAAATGACAGTCGCATCATCTGTAACTGCAGTATACTGCTCTAAACCACCTTTACCATACTCTGTATTACCTCTGTGACTATCTGCTACTTAGTGGGATCTGAGAGAATAATTGAGACAAATTTCATTTATTGTTGCTTCTCACTTCTTCACCACAGTAATATACTTATCTAACGGGTCAACAAATATGCCCTGCACACTTTCTTTTTATTGAAAAGATTTAACAAGTCCTTCCAATGCTCTCTATATCTTGTAGTAACAACGATGTTCTCTTTCACTTTTCAGTCTTTATTTTCTCTGCTGCTCTTCTAGTTTATTGTCACAGTTGCCCTTTTTTATTAACTCCTGATGGGATGCTGCCTTCAGTCCATCGTTTCCAGCAATCATATTATGTGCATTTGATTTTATGTTACCGATATAAAGATGTATTAAACAAGAATCTTAATAGGAATAAATCATTCCAACTGCTGAATGTCTGAATTGGAAAGAGTGTAAAAGTTGAAATTGCTTCCCGCTACATACAGATAGAAATGTTGAAATTACAGGAGTCTTAGCTTACATGGTATCTAAAGATGATATAAAAGCAAGGTGGGTGTAACACTATCATAGAATACTCCATAGGTTTGCCTGTCTGGTTTTATCAAGAATATGCCTTTGAAAATAGATTTTAGACATGATTTTAAACATGAGAACTCTGAAAAGTTCTAAGAATAATGAAATACATAAGATTTTCTCATGGGGTTAGGTTCTCCTGTTGATTAAATACTTGGTATTAATAGAAAGCAAGATACAATGCAACATGTAAGAAGCACAGATTGTGCTTTTTAAAAAAATCTGATTATTTATCCTTCAGCTCTTGAAATTAACTCTCTGAATTCCCAAACTATATTTATAAATTCTGCATAAGTGTAATGCCAAAATGCATATTCCTTTATCTTTTATGTGTCTCAGGAGTGTGAGAGTGCTAACAAGAGCCAGACAGGTAAGTCTTTAAATTATATATGGTGCTTTTAAAAAAAAATAATAAATATTCCAGAAAACAGAGTTTTCTCTGGTTTCTACTTATTTGTGTTAATGCAGATGAGCTATATCTTGGGGTTGAATCACAACAACATAGAAAAATCCAGGAATAATCTAAATTTGTGTGACCTGCCTGATGGGTTTTTTTGTTATTTTTTTTAATATGTAAAAGATTCCGTTTTGTTTAAACGTTAGAAGATTGTCTTTAAAAGTTTCTGTCATCCAGTTAGGGTGAAAATTCCTGTGGCTTAAAGGACTGCTTGCACACTATAATCAACCAGTAACAAATATCAAGAATGAACAGTAAACACAGAGAGCAGAATTAACCCTGTGAGAAAACTAGAATGTGAATATTTACATATAATGAATATATTCAGGGATATCATAAATTACAAAGAAAGAATAGGTGTTGTTTGCTTAATTATTTCCGTAGCCTCAGTCATAACTTTACACACCACCTAAAATTCTTTATTCATTGAAAACAAAACCTAAATTATAAGCTTGACGTTGAATTTTCTGTGTGTACTTGTTGCGTGATATCACAAGGGGTTAAAATTGAAAATACAAGAGACTTCAAAAAGGAGCTTTTACTAGTCTGTTTAACCTTTTAAACAACAATATTGCAAGGAATGAAAATACATAAACCGTCCAGCCTGTCAGTCAGAGTAATTAACGAGCAATGACATGAGGATAATCAGTATCATCCAGCTTGCTTTACATAATTTTTCACTTAGATTCTTATCAACAATATCACAAAGACAATCAATTGTGTCTAGCTTGCTGGATTCAAATCAGACACTCCCTTTAAATCCCTCTTGTAAAATTTCTGAGACTTGTATACATACAAACAAGTCAATTTTATTAAGAATTATTTATTATAACAGCTTGTGACTTAATAAGGTTTGGTACTGGCTGCAGAAAAGACACTCTTTGCAAAAATACTTTAAACAACCCTATACCTGAATGCATACAAGAATGCAACAAGCAATGATCGACGTGTAGCACTAGTACTCAGACGTAAGTAAAGATAACACATTGGCAGAAGATATATAGTTGAGGTTAAAGTACAGAGAGATACTAATGATTAGCTTGATATTAATGATCTTGAAGTTAAGATACATATTTAGCGCGCATAACACACGGTCTTACTCCAATGGTGTCTTGGGGGGCAGAGGGCAATGGGGTCAATCCCATTGGCTGATTCCATGAGTTTTGATGGCATTTTCCCCTCCCCATGGAGTGCAGAAGGGTGGGAGATGGGGTCCAACTTGCTGGGTGATCCCAGAAGTTTCAATCATATTTCCCCGCTCCATTTTTCCCTTTGTTCTAAACTATAGTAAGTTGCACCTTTGGGGCAGATCTTTAGGTGGAGCTTGAGTGATTGCAGCAGCAACCCATTTTCCTAGAAAATAAGTGGGCTCCTGTCCTTGCAGGGGCCTTGCTGATTAGCAGGAGCTGACTACGCCTATTCCCAGGTAGCTCATCCCACACTACAGACAGCAAGTGGCCCTTGGTGTCTATCTGCTCTGTGCATGCTGTATGCTTCACTGACTTTGCTTTTGAAAACCTTGTAGTCAGCCCATGGCAGTGGGATAAAGCAGTGACTGTTTATTAAAGTATAAGGCATGACAAAACTCACACAATGGAAAAGCTAGTGACATGTACATTCAGTGTGATCAAGTGAAAGAAATTACTAATGCCATCTGAGAACTGTCAGCTGTTACCTTTGAGAGTTGTTTTGTCTTCCAAAGTAAAGTGGAAGTACTGGAATACCATGAAGAGTGAAATATAGGAGTGGAAAGGAGAGACAAGGCAAGAAATTTTGAATCAAACCACTCAATTTAAACCTCTAAAAATAATCAGACTACTTGCTAGCACCTGGGGGGCTGCAAAGAAATCAGTACCAAACAACAAGGATTTGTCAAAAAAGAGCTAATTTCCTTTTGACAGACTACAGGCCTTGTTGTGCAAGTAAGAAAGCCATAGAAGTAATTTATCTTGAATATAGTAAGAGGTATCTGTCTCTTCTGACATCTTCATAAATAAACTAGGGAAATATATTCTAGATGAAACTATTAGAGGGTAAATGTAAAGCTCATTGATTAACTGTATGCAAAGGGATCTTACCAGTGATTTCCTGTCAAAAAAAAAAGAAAAAATAATCCAGTGAGTTCTAGGAGAGTAATTTTCAGGCCCATGAAAATGACATAAATAGTGGAATAAAAGAATGTACTTGTTAAGGGTATAAACACATTAGAGGGAAGAACTTTGAAATATTCTTGGAAAGCTGCAAGAAAAAATAGTTAATGATACTGGATTAATGTTGTATGGATAAGTGCAACCTTCCATTTTACTTCCATCACTTATGGTGTTCACAGGACTGTAGTAAGGTCTATGCCAAGGGGACATTTTTTGAGTGGTTGTCTGAGGAAGGAGATTCATGACCATGCCTCCATGCTGCTGCTATCACCAGTGTTGATTTGATCTGAGAACTAGTGGCAGTAAGGTGCACTCAAGTAAGGCGTTAGGTGAAAGAGCTGAAAAAGGTGTGAAAACCTGGTACAAATAAGCAACGTGTTTCAGCGATTATCTGTAACATTATATTCTTTGCTTGGATTTTAATCTCAAAGGATGATATAGAATATAGGTATATCTTCAAACAGTTATGAATTTCCCACTGTCCCCATTTCTAGCACATGTTAATGAAGTCTAATGGTTGCAGTAAGTTAAGCTATTTCCATACAATCCTGTTGTTAGAGATTGATGAGTCTTAAGGGGTTAGTGGTGTGTGTAAATTATCTGGAAAGCACATTATTTCTGATAAGAGAGTTGGTAATGGATAGCTGCTGATTGTTAAGAGTGGGGGAGACCATAAAGAATTTCAAGAGGGACAGAGTCTGAAAAATGAACAGGTCATAGATGGATTTTTATGGTGAAGTGCATTGTAAGAAGTGAGGAAATTTACTTTAAAACTCTGCTGGGCTCAAGATTAACAATCTGAGTTTCCTGAGTCCTCTCCTTGCTTCACCAAGAATTGACAGCCTTACCATTTCATGGTCACTCAGCCAAAAATGGCCTCTGACCACCACATCTCTCACTAGTCTTTTGCTGTTTGCAGGTCAAGGAGGGCACTTCCCTTGACTGTCTCACTTACCAACCATGCCCATACATTCCAGAAACCTCCTAGACATTTTCCTGTCTGCTGTGTTGTATTTCCAGCAGGTGTTAGGTAATTGAGGTCCCTCATGAGAGTAAGGGGAAGCAATTATATGGTTTCTGTCAGCTGCTTGCAGAATACTTCATCTACCTCCTCATCCTGGTTGAGAGGTCTGTAACAGACTCTCAGCAGAATGTCTGCCTTGTTGATATTCCCCCTCATTCTTACTCACAAGCACTTGACCTTATCATCACAATCATTGAGCTCTCTAAAATCAAAACACTCCCTAACATGCAGAGCCACCCCACTGCCCCTCCTTCCTTGTCTGTCCCCTCTTAAGAGCTTATAGTCATACATTGCAGCACTCCAGTCATGAAAGTCATCCCACCTGTGGTGGTGCCTAAATCAGAGATATCCTACAGCACAATCGCTTCCAGTTCCTCTTGTTTGTTGCCCATGCTGTGTGCGTTGCTGCAGAGGCATTTGAGCTGGGCTATCAATTTCACCCCAAATATTGGCACATCACACTGACCAACAATTTCTAAAAACAATTAAATACTAAGCTTTATTAAGAAAATGTGCATGCAGGTTTGTTTTGACAGCTGGACAGAAGTTTATTCTAAATCTCATATTATCTGTAACATTTTGACCATTCATAAAACATAATGAAGTTTTGACCAGTTCCTTTGAGCTGATGCTGAACATTTTAACGCAATACATCCCAATGCATCCTCTCTATCTGGTGCCAACATGATCATATATAAAGCCTCAGCATTAAAATTTGACTTCTTTGATTTTGTTAAAAAGACTGAGAAAGTTAAAAAGTAAAAAAGGTCCTCTTCCCTTAAGAAAAGAAATTTTAAAATAGAAGTTACATTATTTTCCACTAGTTACTATGAGTAGAACTCCTGGGTATGGTTACCTTGGAAACAAAGTATTTTAAAGGAATAAGAATATATGGAACCCTTTCTTGCATCCATTGATAACGTCTGGAAAAATTATGCTGCTTATAGTGGAAGAGCATTCAGTTTACTGTAGTAGAAGCCTGACCAATAAGATTAAGTTTGGAAAAAGGAGATAAATCTGAGTTTGGGTTGTCTGTAGTTGAGAACTGATGGCTTAGTGGAAAGGATCACATTCATATTGCTCTCTATAACTACCTGAAAGGAGGTTGTAGAGAGGAGGGTGATGGCCTCTTCTCCCAAGTGACAGGGGACAGGACAAGAGGTAATGGTCTCAAGCTCCGCCAGGGGAGACATTAGGAAAAAGTTTTTCACAGAAAGGGTCATTGGGCACTGGAACAGGCTGCCCAGGGAGGTGATTAATTCACCTTCCCTGGAGGTGTTTAAGGCACGGGTGGACAAGGTGCTAAGGGTCATGGTTTAGTGTTTGATAGGAATGGTTGGACTCGATGATCCGGTGGGTCTCTTCCAACCTGGTTATTCTATGATTCTATGATTCTATTATTACCATTAACTACAGTTCCTCTAAATTTCTGATAGCTGACATTGGCACTTGCTGTGTGTTTCGCAAACCCTGAAAGGGAAAGTGGTATTATGATCAACTGAAGCTGTTGCAAGACTTCTTGGAAGTCATCCTTGAGTGTGCAGGATGTGATTTCCTTAAAATAAAAGGCACTATAATCTACATTTTATTTCAGAACTACACAGGATCCAAATCTACACAAGATCTCCTGAAAAACCTCATTCAGCATTTTGGTGGTTTGAAATCTGCCTGTATGTTTATAAGAGCTGCATATGTGTTGTTTCTGTTGAAATGGGGATTCTCCATATGTGACTGACCTGAAGACAAGATTGTATGATTTGCCATGTTCTTAACTGTGACTGGAAGATAATTTGTAAGAAAGAGTATAATCTTATCAACTGTGAGGTTGTTGAGTGTTGTTTATTCATTTACTTCCATTTCACACAGTAATACAATCTCTATTTTACAGTTTTATTTAGTGAGAGATTTGATTTTATATTACATTACATACTGTTTGCCCTTTGTTAAAAGGAGGAAGAGGTAAACTTATCTTTTTATATTCATCTAACTGTAAGGACTGTCAGTGACAGTCTGTTAAAGCTAGCAGCAAAACCAGCAGAGGTGCTGAAGATCTAGTTTCCTGTATTTGTAAATCTCAGTAAAAAAAAATCTTCAACAGCTCTCATTTAGAGTTACACATAAAGAGACAAAGTATCTAGAAATGCAACATCTTTGGGTGAATCCTCAACTGAAATCATCTTTAACTCACAATACTAAGTCATGATACTGGTAACATAAATATTAACAAAACAAATTAAATTAACGAAGCAAATACATGACAATGACATTTTATATAAAATTAATCTATAGTAGCTTCTTGTACTGTTTATTTTCAAATTTGATTTTTCAAAGTTCTAGTCCTTTCTCAGAAAATCTGAATGAGAAGATGTTCTCAGTTTCTGGCTGTTAAGTCTTTTTTTGTACTCATTCATTTTAGAATAGGTTTTCTTTACATTTGTAACTGATAAATTGTTGAGTATTGAAAACACCTGAGAACAGAACAGCTCCATTCTGATCTGTGGGAGGGAGGAGATGTTCAACAGATACTTCATCAGACTTTTATCCAGTATACAAAGGATCTTAAAAAGTGACAAAGTCATAGTGCAAGGGGAAAAAAATAGCCTAGAAGAGAAAGAAACTTATTTAAAATTGAATTAGAGGTTACAGGAAAGACTGTGGTGGTTGAACTGGGAGTACTCATAAAGAGATATTTAAGATTTTAATCTGTTAATGAGAAGAGGAAGAATAGTGTTAGATGGCATGGTTTTGCCTGGCTTTTTTTCCTCTTTCAGATTATTTTTATTGATAACTTTCTCAAGGATAAGATGTTCATGTCTCTCAAATGCTGTGTATGAGTCAGCTAGATCTTATTTATTTCAGGATGCCTGAGCCATGTCTTTGTGTCTTTTCATGTCAACTTAGCCAGTTCTGTTAGTTTTAGGGAGGTGACATACCACTAGGAATTAAAAATTACAGTCACAGCTGTGTCAGGCAGAACATCAGTTTTGTGCTTGCTGAAAGAGCACATATCACACAATTTTTTTAGAATCCCACCTTCAACTCACCCTTTGGAGAATGGAGTTGGTATACTTATCTCCAGTGATGCAGTGAGACAATGCATGTGGTTAAGGTAAGTCAGTATGTTGCTGTGGAAGTCACTATAGCTAGGTGCTTTAATGAATGTTTGACCTAGCATATGCAGGCGTAAGTGCCTGAAGATTGCTTAAAACATTACCTCATGCTCGAAGAAAACAGAGCCAGTCTGCTTTTAGTTTAAAGAGACTGAAAAAACAGAATGAAAGGCTGGTGTGTCAAGTCAGCAGTCAGTAGAAGAGAAATACTTGCATTGTGTCAACTGTCGTCAACTGATTTGGAGTCATTGTCAAGCTTGGTTCATAAGGAAGAAAAAAAAAACCACAACCAAAGATGAAATCCTTATATATAATAAAATATAAAATTACATTTTCCTGTATAACTTTCCATAGAAAAGCATCCTATAATTTCTTCTAGAATATGTTGTATTACTCTGAATAATCAGAGAATTCATAGTTATACCTGGATATTGTAGGGACTATAACTCAAGATTGAATTTTACATGTAGGCATCTTTATTCTGGCATTAATGGCAAACAAAAGCAGAACACAACACACCAGTAGCAAATGAACATTTGTAAGGTCTGGTGGTCCAGTAGACCAAACTCAAATAAATGAACCCATGGGTTGTGCCAATGTGTCATAAATCATTTGAAAGGACATCCTGAACTGTACCAGTCAGAACTGCTCTACCATGTTGGAAATCAGCAGACTGTGTCATGTTCTTCTTAAAAGATCTGCTGGCTGCTCTCCTTCCTGGTACTGATGGCTTTAGAGAGAAGTGATAAAGAAAATTTTGTAGCAGTAAAGAATTATTCCAAAACAGGGAAATGTTCAGCTCCGCCGCTTGGTGCATATGCAATTATGTAGCTACTGCCAAATAGTACAAAGTACCCTTAATAATGCAGTTAAAAAAAATCAGAGATGCAATAACACAGAGCTACCTTAGTGAATCATCTAGCCCTAGTTAGGACTACGATTTAAAGATTGTTGTAGACATTAAGCTAAAGGAAATTATCTTTTTGGATATGGAGAGAAGGGTAGCTTTTAACATTGGCTTAATTTAACATTCTGAAAACTTCCTTTCTATTCAAGTAGCTTATTCAAATTTAATCATGGAGGTGTAGAAAATGACTAGTTGCGAAACTGTTGGGGAATTTCAACTTTAATGGTACTACTTATGCCTGTATTGGGAAGTATCCATGGAAACTGTGCAGTAATTCATAAACTGTAAAGTTGTATAACATCTCTCTACCACAATTTTTTTCAGCAAGAAACCAAGACGACACTTTTCATTTCAATGTCACAGAACTAAAACATGCTTCTCTTAAGTCAATGGTTTGAGTCATGCCAGCATATAGAAAATCATTCAGTATTTTGTGACAACAAACTGAGAAACCCAAGTCAGAACTGCAAAAGCTACAGCTTCCCAAGTAGATAATTTATCAGGAAAAAAATCTGAAAATTAATTTTCTTGTGAACTAAGTTGTAGTAAAACTAATTTTATGAATATTTTTTAAAAATAGATAGTAGTAAAATAAATAGAGGAATATTCTGCTGATACCCGCCTAGACTGTAGTCTGTGTTCCTGTTCAACTCCAGTTAACTAAGCACAACACTTAACAGCTTCAGTAAGGTAGCATGATAGAAAATGGTAATGTAAACACTCCAGAGCTCACTTTCTAGGACAAAGATTTTTGTACATTTTTACACATCTGTGAACAAATAATTTTACTTGAGTTGAGTGACCAATAACTCTGTTGCTCAAATAAGTGTCAAAAATATTAGTTCTGCTGCATTCCTGTAAAACAGTAATAAAGGAACTAGTTTTCTAGACTTGTACTCTTCAAAGACTATTTGTCTAACTGATGAAGTCAGCAAAGACCAGTTCGGAAAACTTGTTCCTCGTTTCTCTTTTCATTCAAAATGAACAATTCATGTAGCCATTTTCCTTAATAAGAGATTGTTGTATGTTGAGTAGTGATTCCCACACCAGTGAGCCTGTGTAGGCACAGCCCTGCACTATGCTGCATGCACAATGTGCCCCCCTCCAGCCTCCTTTAGCAGCAGGAACTGCAGCAAGTTAACATGTGAAATGCTTTTTGTTTGACAGTAGAAAAGACAACTTAAGAAATTTCTCTAAGAGCTCTGAAGACCAAAATGAGGTTGCCTTATCATGGATGAGATCTGCACAGCATGCCATGCCTTGTTTGGATGTCTGTTCAATGCTGCTGAGCTCAGGGTTTTCAGCATGTGAATGGACACAAAATTGTCTATACTAATCTCTTTTTCTTTATAATTTTATCTCAAATAAATGGTACTTCAAGACATGCTTTACTACAGGGTATGAGTACCTTTTCTAATGGTGTCATAATGAACCAGCATGGCTTCATGCAAAACATGTAAGTAATCTAGGGAATAAATCAGGCTTCTAAAATGCCAGAGGGATTAGGCATAGCTCAGAGCGAGAGCTAAGGCGTTAGTCTGCACACGTTATCTTTTTACTTTGAGTTTGGAAGTTCAAATACAATATGCTATACTGTTGTCTGATACTTTATTCTGACATTTCTGATTTAGTAGTAAATCACAGACTCAGAGAATCAGAAACGTTTGGGTTGGAAGGGACCTCAAAGATCATATAGTTTCAATACCCCTGCCATGGGCGGGGACACCTCCCACTAGATCAAGCTGCTCAAGGCCCCATCCAATATGACCTGCAAGACTTCCAGGGAGGGGGCATCCACAACTTCCCTGGTCAACCTGTGCCAGTGTCTCGCCACTTTCATCATGAACAATTTCTTTGTAATATCTAAGTAAAATCTTTCCCCTTCCAATGTAAAGCCATTCTCCAATTACTATTACCATATGACATAGGAAAAAGTCCCTCCCCAACTTTCTTGTAGGCCCCCTGCGGGTACTGAAAGGCCACTATAAGATCTCCTCAGAGCCATCTCTTCTCCAGGCTGAACAACCCAAACCCTCTCAGGCTGCCCTCATAGCAGACGTGCTCTAGCCCTCTGATCATCTTTGTGGCTCTCCTCTGGACCCATTCCAACAGCTCCATATCCTCCTTATGATGGGGATTCCAGAACTGGACACAGTATTTCAGGTAAGGTCTAATGAAAATAGAGTAGAGGGGAAGAATCTTTTACCTCAACACTTTGACAGTCTTCTGTGCTTTCAAATATATTTCTAATTGCTGTTATTTCTGATCAGATTTTTAATTCCTTGGAAATTCTATATTTTGTCTTTGGTTCGCCTATTTAGCTCTTTTCTATAATATAAGAGGATTTACAGAAACACATACACTGTTGCTCTTATTGGATACTAATTCTAATCATAATTAAGTCTCCCTAGTTTCTAACAATATGATAATTTTGGAAACTACTCATGTGTCTTGAATTCATGAGGGTATGGCTGAATGTATTGGTGAACTTGGGTGTAAGTATTCAATTACGTCTGTATATGTTGCCATGAAAGTACATAAAGTTCTTTGCTGAGTCTTCATAGATGATGAAATAAATTAATCTCATTTTACTGTTGCTAATTACATTATGAAAGCATTCACTGCCTACTGTTCATTTCCATACATCTTCCTTTCCTCTGTCAGCATTAAAGTCCATAAAAGCAACTTCTATGGCATGGTTTTGAGACTGTTTTCAAGTTCTGCAAGGCACATCTTTTATATTGTCTTACTTTTATTCATTGAGATCCTATGTACTGATGAGATCGATGCTTTGCTTTTTCCTTGTATCCTTTTCTAGTAACATATTAATGCCTTCCAAGCCAAAGCATGCAATTTGCACAATTTTCCTAATTTACATTGTGCTGTTTAATGTCCACCATGGAATTATGCAGATATATTAAATTGGAGACACCTTTCTATATAACTTCTTCAAAACTGTGGCTTAGTTCTATTTTGGGTGATCCATCTCACTACTGAGAAACCCTAGTTTAGGTAAGGTTCAAACCACAAAGGCCGTACATATATTGTATAGCCACATCTCATAGTAGTTTCCCAACCAGCATGATTTGAGAATCTTTGCTGGTTATACATTCTTATGGGTGGTGTTATGCCTGGCTCCCATTGCTCCTTTGATCAATCCCTGTCCTCTAACTTCTCTAAAAATATTCTCAAATGCTCTATAAAATTAAGATTTTTCAGGCTTTTCTCTTGCCAGGTTTGTATGGTTTTTATTGGTTTTGTCAATGTAAACAAGAAGAGAACCAGTAATAATATTCCAAGTCACTGTCATCTTGATCCAAATCACTTAGACTCCAACTTTATTCTGACTGAACAACTGACATGAAACTATGATCTCTTCTTCTCTCCCCCTGCCCCAATTTATTTTTTCTTAAGGAATTTGGAGGAAATCAGCAAGGTGAGAAATAGATGATTAATCATTTCAAATGCATCTGCAACCTGCTAGATGCAGTAGATTAACTCTAGCAACAATCGAAGTGATAGTAATTCAAGTGCAGTGAAAACCAAAGCCACACTGAACAAACAAGTAAATGGGTAATGCTCATACCATCAGCCTAAAAGAATTAAGGTCCTTTGTAGTCATATAGAATCCATTAATTAAAATGAATCAGTCTGAGTCGTGGACATTACCACTAAGGAAAATATATTTTTAAAAAAATCAACGTAATTTATCAATTGTAAACAGCTAAATTTGTATCACAGGCAATCAGACCTCTCAAGCTTCATTTTCCCATTATAGCAGTAATTCTTCACTCTCAATCCTTCAACAATTACTAACAAACCAGCCCATCAATATCAACTCAACAGCTTTAATTTGGTTTACCTATATATTATGACTCTGTAGCCTTCTCTGTCCCTTACACCAATTCACATTTACCTCAAATTTTTGCTGCTGTAATGATTGGTACCGAGGTTCTTATACAACCTTTGCTTCTTTAAAGGGTACCTTTCATCTTTCCTTTCTTAAGGTACTGTTTTGTTTGGGTTACAGTGAGATGGATAAACTAAACCATAAGCATCAAGTGTTTTGTTAAAATATTGCAGATGGGTCAAGGAATCAGCCTGTTTACACTGTAGAGGCTGTGGAAATACCATCCCAGAGAAACATTTGCTTTCTGTCTTGGTTCAGGGACAGATAACACTGTTGTCTTGGGAACTTCAGGTTCTGTTTTTCAACTGAAGTGGGAAACAAACAGAAATGGGAATCTAACAGAAATTTTATGTTCTGGGAAAGATGTTCAGAAGAATCACACACTTGAAGTTTCAAGTGTTTTTATTTAATGCAACATGTTCTTTACTGTAGGAGTTCTCCTTTGAGGCTAATTCACACAGATTCTGTGACTCCAGAGAAGAGCAACGAAACTGGTGAAGGGGCTCGAGAACAGGCCTTATGAGGAGCGGCTGAGAGAGCTGGGGCTGTTTAGCCTGGAGAAGAGGAGGCTGAGGGGAGACCTCATTGCTCTCTACAAATACCTGAAGGGAGGTTGTAGAGAGGAGGGAGCTGGCCTCTTCTCCCAGGTGNTATTTGTGAAGTCTCAAGGATGAGCACTAACAACATTTTAGGAAAGAAAGCATTTGACAACTAAAAGATCTCTGCTTACCCCCTGCTTTCACTAGAAGAAAGTAAGGAATTGAATCACATTTCCAGGTTTAATTATTTAATGGGATAAAGAAAAGAAAACCAGGTGTTGTGGCAGCACGGGCTGAGAATGACTTCCAGATACATCAGTCAGGGATTATCAGGGAACAGTAGGACTGGGAGTCCAATATTTCTCAACAGACAACTACTAATGAGAAAAACTGAAGTTGACAGTTGGTTATGATGTGATCTTAGGGTGACATATTGCATTTCTAAACCATAGTATTTAAATGCTGACAATACCGTATGTTGAAGCATAGAACTTTGTTCTATTGGAAGCTATAAACTTATTGCTACGAAAGTACTGATCACATCCAGTCAAATTTCATCTGGGAGTTGTGTTATGGTCTCCATCTTTCCATCCCTTTTTCCTGACACTCAGTGGCTTAAAAGGAGCTATCAAAGACAGGAAATAATCTCTCCCCTTTCTCTTCTGAACTCTTCAAGTTGGAGAACACTTTCATTAATGTATCTTCTAAATTCTCCCAGTAGTCACTCCCCGTTCTAGGTTGGTGAACCTAAATGTAGTATTTTGTCATGAAATATTAAAACCAAATGGAAATAACAGCAATGAGCCATTGAGAGTTACCTGCCCAATGACAGTGTGGGTCCAAGTCAGGTTTCTAAACTGTTGGATACCATCGGAGTATGATTGCTTTCATAGACAGCAACCTTTCATGTGTGCTATCATGGGTTTTAAACAGCATCAGTAGCATCTTGTGCCTAATATCAAACAAGTTGAATTGCCAGCACTGGAAGAATAAAGTCATTTGAATCTCTTGTACTGCCAGGATAAGTAATGATCACACAATTAAGATGGAAGTAGTAGCTTTTGAATGTATACATTAAAACAATGTGTTCTGCTTGATGCTTTGTGTTGATGGAGTTCTGGGTGTGGGCGTGGAGTAGAAAAGAAGAGGAGCTGGATTCATATTTCTCTTACAATTCCATTGGTGGTGTGCTCAAAACACAAGATTCACAAATAGCATTAACTGATGCAATCTTACAGGTGAAAGACATGTAAACACTGTTCAGTACATCTGAGAGTCTGACATGGTTTGTCTATAATTTGTGTCATCTACTTAAGCTGTTTTACTTAGCTACTCTTAAGAAATGGTGGCTTTAGGCTGAAGTATTATAGAAATCTTCATTTTCTGTGGAACTGTAGGTAAGTATCTTTTATATATCCATTCCTCATGCAAATTGTTCAATAACTTACTTTTATTTGCCATTAGCCAAAATAAGTACAGGAGAAAGGGTGGTATTTCAGACCTGTTGCTCCATTATAGCTGTGTTATGCTGGTCTACTGAGTAATTGCCTCTGATTTAGAATACAGTCAGCATCATGTCTATACTGATGTGGATTTTAAACAGCTTGTATAGCAGTTTAGTAAACTGAGTAAGTTGAATCTCAAGAATAAACTTGCCACTTCCAGTCCTCCCCAGCCCTGAGATAGCTTTAAAATTCAGCTGTCTCATAGGTCTTGTATGTGTGTGTGTTTGGTTTGGCTTTCTGTTATTTGATTTCTGGCAGAATGTTGTAAAGTTTATGTAATTTTAGACCTAGCAGTTAATATGTCCCCTGCAGGCAGACTTTGTATGAATTAGAAAGAAATTCAATTACTGAAATACTGATAACTTATCTCAACAGAATGCAAATGGATTAAGATGGCTAAATGTTTGCTCACTTATATATGTACTGTTTAACTAGAAAATATGGTCTTTAATTAAAACAACAACACCGAAAGGTCTTCTGATGTTATATACTTCTAGGACTTTATGCATTTCATATTATGATATTTTCAAAATAAAATATGATGGCCTTTGTTGAAATAAATTAGTATGAAAGCTTCAAAAATAGTTTTAAAAACATGCCAAACAATTTATTATGTTTTCCAAACAGATGCAGTGAACATTTTTGTCTTTATAAAATAGGAATGATAATTTTGATAAAAAATATTGCATATTCTTAATACGTAAACTTGATTTTTCTAGGATATTATTTACCATAGTACTGAAATGAAAGCTTTGTTTTATGTAAAATATGGTCATCTCTATGTCTGATTACTAGTTATAATATATGGAACAATGAGATAACTGGATTTTTCTGTTATAAAAACACCCTCTTTCTTGCAGTTTTTGAGTTAATTTTATGTATACACCACATAATATGTGAACGGTGTGTGTATGCGTCATCTTCACAATCAGTGGATGCACTGTGTTTATTAATGTACATAGTTCATGAATTATCCCTTGTTTCTCTTTGGTGTAGAAAACACCTATTTATCCACAATGTGTATAATTTATTGATCTGTAGGCTCTTCACTGGCGTATTTCTTTCCAAAAAAGTAATTCTGTTATCTGTTCATATACAAAACTGGCTGCCACATAGTTTTGGGAGACTGCTTAGAGTGGAATTATAACATAAAATCTAAGTTTAGTGGTACTTCTGATCTCAAAACTTTGTATGCATTAGTCTGAAAGGGTATATATTTTAACAAGAAAATAAAAAACCTTTTATGAATGCTTTGTTTGTGCCTTGAAGAATCACACTATGAAGTCATCTTATCAGTACTGCCAATTAAATTAAATTAGTACTTTACTACATTAATAAGTGCTGGATAAAGATGTAGCTTTTGTAGGCTGAAGTCAAGGAGCTACTCTATCTTCTTTATACTGAGTACTTATTAATATACTTATTGAAATAATTAGGAAGAATCTGCGTATTTGATTAATTTGAGTGGACATTTATAAATAAAATTATCAGGAAATATCCCCATATCATGTTTATAAACCCGATATTTCTTCTGATCATAAACAGATGCTTTTTCATTTCATAACTGTGAAGACATTAAATGTGACTTGTAGCTGTCAGGTTAGAAGCGTGAGCTTCATGAAAGTGCTTTTATGAAATAAAGGTCAAGGAGAAATAATGAATGATATATATCTGGTGTCACTAGCATAGCATATTATTATTGGATTCTTCAAGATGTGCAAAATGTGCTTGAAAACCAGTATCTTGGTACAATTTACAGAGCTTTATAACTCTGTCAAAGAAGGTATTCATATATATATTTAATCAGAAGTATAGAAATATTTCAGGCTGTACAGTCTGCCTACATCTCATAAAAGCAACAACTGTCCAAAACACCACCAGACAGCTTTTCAGAGGAATGTCCACGTGGATGGGAGGCTCAGTGAACATCCTTGAGTGGGCTTTGCTGGGGAACCCAGTTGTACAGCCCCATGTGCTGCTAGCATGTACTGCACTCCCAGCACCTTGTGGCTGGCTCCATAGAATCATGTAGACACAGCAAAATGCCTGGTTTATTCCAGTTATAGTGGCTGATTCAGCAAAAGTTAGCTGCATGATAGCTTCAGTAAGGTCTGGGTGAGGAATGAGGATTCAAAGAGACAGTTCAAATGGTCAGATTATATTTATTTCTCCATATTTTCTTCCTTAAACCAAAGGTCTCAGCCTACTAAGGCTCCACAACAAGCACAGTCTGCACTTTAACGAAGATGAACTGGTGCTGAAATTAATTGGAGTTTCCAGCATCAACCTATTGATGGACTATGACTACAGTATCATACACACTGTAGGACCAAATTGTCAGACCAGAAAACATTCCTGCACACAAATAAATTCAGATGGATGTTATGAAGTTGCAAATAAATTTATGATTCTCTTTGTTCTCACTTGAGAAGCATTTTATGAGTCATGTAATGTTAGTTCATACAGAATAATAACTAACCTACTGTCCTCACATACTTCTCTGGCAGCTTGATGGGTCTTTGACAGAAGATGTTGCTTAGTAAACGCAGTGAAGCTGCACAGTCAGCTTAAATGCTGAGGTGTGTTGGGTTTCTTCTTGCTTGAGAATGCCCAAAATAGCACAGTGCTTTTTATATTAAAAAAATAATAATTGAAAAGATAGCCAAGAGATAGATTTTTAAAATATTAATGGCTTTACTATTTTAGTAGATTTCTGTTAGCTTATTTCTCACTACTTTAAGGTACTTCTATTTCCTTGTAGACTAGTATAGTCTAGCTGGAGAGGACTGAAAAATCTTCTGGTTTACTTTTTCAGTTCAAGGAGTGACAGCTAAAAGCAGATCTGTCCTGAGGATTTTTTTAAACCAGCCCATAGGTAAGTCTGTTTTGTGTGGGTCAATGTGCTGTATTTTGCCTCATAACAAAAAAGGTTCATGTAGGCTGCACATCATCAAGAATCTGGAACAGTTTTAAACTAAGGTAGCATGTTAATGTCTTCTGTGTTTGAAGTAACATTACGAAAAGCTTACTTCAGATGTTCTCACTTGTGATGATGCCAATTAGTATAACAATTATAGTACCTAAAGCACCTACAAACTGTAATTCTGGTAATCTGATACTGAGTTCTTGACGAGAGTATAAGGTCTTGCCATAAGAAAATGTTCATAAAGAAACAGAGAGCTATTTTGCTAGGAAATACCAAGTCAAGGATTTCTCTAAAAAGCCAAGTGCTATAAATGTCTAAAAGATGCAGTACTGTGCTTTAGTACTGGGTGTCTGATGTACCCTAATAAGCTGGTAAGAAAGTTTCTTAATTTTCTCTTTATCCAGAAATGTGTCTAAGAAACACTTTGATCTTCACAGTGAAGGAAATCCAAGCAATAAGTATAATAGAATGTATCAACTATTTGGGGAATTGTTCTGCAAGATTTTTAGGGAATAAATATTAAGGGAGAACAGAAAGGAGCTCAAGAATGCTGGGTAATTATCAAAATAATAATAAAAAAATTAGCAATATCAAACATCTTACAACGATAAAATGTGTCAGTGAAAAGAAGAAAGTGTTTTTTTAGTGATTCTCTGTGGGGCCTTTCCCTGGATGTTATTAATGTACAAGGATCTAAGACAGTAATAGAAGGCACTGTGGTCTAAGGACTGATTTGAGACTTTTGCTCATCTTAAGGAATTATTTTTTCTGTTAAGCTGAAAACAATATCTAAATATGCTCTATGATATCTGCATCTAGATCAATAATTTATCTGATAAAAACATTAAATAAACAATGATGTATACCTAAAGGGTCAATATAAAGTGGTAGCCTATAATGGTAGGGAATGTATAGACTATAGCTATTAAGAATCTTGAAAGGCAAGAAAGAAGTCTATACAAGTAAAAGGGAAATGCCTCATTAATTAATAAGGGAAGAATGAAATGTGAGATGCAGAAGAAAGGCTGTGGTATTAAATGATTTTTTTTTGCATATATTATAAAAGGGCTAATCATGACCTGTAGATTAGTAGGATCACTTCAAAGAGGAGAAAGCATAGGATCCAATAGGGAAAGTGCATTTAGATAATATGACTTCAAGTTAGCCAAGCCTGATGAAATTCACTATGGAGTACTTAAGGAATTTGCCAAATCTCTAGTGATTATTTTGAGGAGCTAGGGGAGAATAGGTGAGATGCTAGAAAACTAAAGCAGCTGTAGTGTAGAACTCCTCTCTCATTTTGGGGGTCAGATGAGGGAATGCTAGAGGTCTCTTGAAATTATGAACCAATAATCTTTGTTTTGTTAACTTAGAAGATACTTGAACAAATCATTAAGCAACATATAAATATCTAGAAAATAAGTGAAAGGCAGCATTGCTTTATTCTTTAAATATCCATCTGATTTTCTTCTTTGACATAGTAATTGGTCTAGTAAAAGAGAGAAAAATAAAACATGTTATAGATCTTGACGTGTTCATAAGTAAAGTAGATTAATGCAGTCTACAGTAAACCTACCATTTTGTGGAGTGATTGGTCTATAAGCCCTGTATAGCAGGGAAGAAATTAACACTAGCAGCAATTAGGAATGTAAAGTTATAACATGACCCATCTGCAGAATACAGTATTGGCAGAAGACTAGGAAAGTAAGAAAGCTGTCTTGAAAATCTGGTCTGTGAGTAGATTGGGTTCCTAAAGATGTTACATGTAGACCCACTAAAGGGGGGAAAAAGCAACCTCTCTCAAAGCTGGTAATTGCAAAGAAGTCTTCATAAATAGTACATATCAAATCCAACAGACAATAGCAGCTCCTGTGGGGAAATTTCTGGGACAGGATGGCTGTGACTAGAAAAGCTTGTCCCTTTACACTGCTACTTTAACCCTAAGGGTGAAAATTTCATTTCTCCTGCACTGAAGGTTATGGAAGGTCTGCTCAACTTTCTCAAGGACGGCCATGTAATTGTCTGAGAATTGCAATAGGAATATTAATATATAACTATGGCCAAACAATGTCTTGGTGTGGTTGCCCAGCAGCAATGAGTGCTTTCGATGCAGATACTGACTGAGGCTAAGGACAGTAAGACTGGGCTGGCTGAAATGGCATTGAGTGGTGGCCCTGAAGTATCTGAGGGATTTGCCTTATGTAGGATACTTAGCTACATTACTGGGCATTACATAGGGCCACCTCTTCTGTGCTTTTCCCAAATACCAATGGTCAGATAATCAGAAAATCTCAACAGTTCAGTATGGGAACGTCTCATAATAATGTCTCTGTTTCTGTCTTGATTTTATACATCTTGCTTGGAAGAGACCAAATCCAAGAACTAAGTCAGTCCTGAGTTGATCAGTCTAGCTGTTTTAGAGGGGTTCCCCTGGAACACTTGGCTGTGAGAATGCAGCAGTTCCACTGATACTGCTCTGAAAATCTGAGTGATGTATTGTCTTGCTATGGAGTTATACTGTCGCCACTTATAAGAGAGCTATAGTGATATGTCATCCTTCCAGCCAGAAGGTACTGTAGGATTAAAGAAGAACCAGTTCACAGTAGTCACCTGGATGATGATGGAGTTAGCAGCAAACTTCTGATCCTGTCATAATTCTTCTGCCAATAAGTGGGAGGCAAAGGACTTTACAAACACAAGGCGGTAGACCAGGCTATGATCAGAGATGCTATTTGTTCATCCATATCAAGGCACATCTGGAGTTAAGTTAAAAGTTAAAATACCAGGTATACAAAGACAAATACAAGGTACTTGGGAGTAGATTCAAACTTTAAACATGGACTTGAGTAAGAGGTCACAATTAACAAGGAAAATCTATGAGTAATCCCAGTATACATCATGTCTCAGAAGTAATAAGTCTGAATCGAATTGATGCTTTTACTGTGAATCTTTTTATGTCCTCTGCGCGTTTAACTGGTAAGACTACAAAGTGGAACCAGTGCTCTGACACTCTCTCAGACTGTTGTCCAGCTTATTCCCACTAGCTGAGTGTAAATTCTGCTCAGCACAATTCTGTCTGTCATGTGAACCTTATGCAGTGAAAAACCCCAGAGGAAAGTGAAATAGTACCTAGGAAATTGAATGAAACATCTCTATCAAGAAGCAAGATTTATCCAGGTGGGTGCATATTTTAGAAGAGAGAAAACAAATGGTTATGCCTAAATTACCACATTCTTGGTCTGGATTAAAAAAAGGATGTTGGTGAATAGGTGATGAACCTTAGTAAAATAATTATGATGAATATGTTATGGAGATGAAGAGGTCATACTATAAATCATGGTGAATCCAGCACTAGAGGATATCAGCATGCAGAATCACTGCTGTTCACTTGGTGAGCTTTGTGCCATACAACGTCTATTAAACAGCTGTTAACTCTACAGCTATGAGGAAGTTTTACAGTAAAGAGTAATCCTTAGGCACCTAAAATGTATAAATAGTGTGGTATCTACAAAAGCTTTTGAAACACAGTGTTTGCATTTAAGAAATAGTAGAGAAGTCAGTAGTTTCAAGAGCAGCAACACACAGATCCAAGCTGTGTGGGCAGTTGTCACATCAGAAGGACAGGATGTCATCCAGAGGGACCTGAATAAGCTGGAGTAGTGTGCCTGTATGAACCTCCTGAGGTTCAACAAGGCCAAGTGCAAGGTTCTAAGCATGGGTCAGGTTAACCCATGGTTTCAACACAGAATGGGAGATGATGTGATTTAGAGCAGCCCTGTGGAGAAGGACCTGGAGGTGCTGGTTGATGAGAGGCTCAACATAAGCCAGCAATGCTTATGTTCAAGGCTCAGAAGGACAACCATATCCTGGGCTGCATCAAAAGAAGCATGACCAGCAGGTCAAAGGAGGTGATTCTGCTCCTCTACTCTACTCTCATGAGACCCTACCTGGAGTATTGTGTCCAATTCTGGAATCCCCAACATAAGAAGGATATGGAACTGTTGGAATGTGTCCAGAGGAGGGCCACGAAGATTATCAGATGGCTGGAGCACTCTGCTATGAGGACAGGCTGAGTCAGCTGGGGTTGTTCAGCTTGGAGGAGACAAAACTCCAAGGAGACCTTATAGTGGTCTTCCAGTACCTGAAGGGGCCTACGAGAAAGCTGGGGAGGGACCTTTTCCTAGGTCATGTAGCCGTAGTAAAGGGGGAATAGCTTTACATTGGAAGGGGAAAGATTTTACTTAGATATTACAAAGAAATTGTTCATTATGAGACTCTGGCACAGGTTGCCCTGGGAAGTTGTGGATGCCCCCTCCCTGGAAATGTTCAAGGCCATATAGGATGGGGCCTTGAGCAACCTGATCTAGTGGGAGGTGTCACTGCCCATGGCAGGGGTATTGAAACGATATGATCTTTCAGGTCCCTTCCAACTCAACCTATTCTATGATTCTATGAATCTATGCCCAGCTACTAACAAAATTACATTATGAATCTATGTTTCTGTTCCATCATACAATGATATTTCACAAATCTAAAGTCTTGTCTCTTTTTCACCTTCATAAATAATCTTGAATTTATATTTTTCTATAAACAAAGAACTGAAAGCCAATGGTTGTTTTACAAACCCAAGTAGAATTTCTTGTCTAACCTAGTCTCATTCATCTGCAGTCATTCAGTGTGCAGGAGAAATATAATGAAATTCTGTTTTGTAAATGAAGGCAGATTTTGATCCTTTACTGGAGTTCATCAGAAATCATTCAAGATTATAAAAAGATTATACAAAGAATGGGACAAAAACACGTGAGGAAAAAACAACAAAGCATGATAAACATTTTCAATGAGAAACTTTTTTGATTAATGTCTTGAAATGTCAAGAAAGTAGCAGAAATATGTGGAAAAGGTTAAGATGCATGCATTATTATGCAATTATTATAATACGTTGGAACTTTTCAGCCATGTAGAAACACTGCACAAATTCAGCAAAAGTAATTAGAAATTATACTTTTTGTTATATCTGAGTATTTTTTAAAAAAATATTTAACATGCTGTAGAAGCAAATTAATAGATGTTTTTGTTCTTGTTCGTGCTGAGAAAATTTTTCATTAGCTCAGACATTTGTGTGGGACACACAACCTATTTTTTACTTTAGTGTATTAATTAGCACAATCATGAGTGTAGGCTGGATAAATGAACTTACAAATGGATAAAATTAAAATTCCACCTTTACAAATGGCATTCAGCATTTCAAAATTTGAAAATACATGGTGTGAAGCAGAATGCATTCAGGAGGTAATTAATACTGAGATTGCCTTTGATCATTATGTTGTCTTATACACATCCCAGAATGCAAGGAATTGAGTTTGGTTTTTGTAATCTTTTCAAGGAATATACTTCAAAATATGCAGAGAAAGAAGAAAAACAAATTCTAAAAATGTGTCTTTGGTTTAGAAAAAATCTTTTTATTATTATTTATGATGCTACCGTATGACATTTTTCAAGTGTACAGGGATTCATGGTAGATTTTTGAGACTGAATTTGTATACACTAACAATTTGTGTGTGTGTGTGCGTGTGACCTATGCAAAGTTTTGCAGACAGCTGTGTTGTCAGTTTTATCTGAATCAAAGGTGGCCATATCTAAGATGTGTAGTGCTGTGCCTCAGATGATGTACAACCCCATCCTTCATCAAAGTCTTTTAACTTCATAGACTCAATAGTTGGGGTTGAAAGCAATATCTGGAGGTAATTTGGTCCATACCCCTGCTCAATCAGGGCTATTATATGAGTATGTTTTGGGTCACAATGAAGAGCCTTTAGGTAGAGCTTTTTAGACTTCAGGTATCTGGATCTAAAACTGAATACCAGAAACTCTCACATGTTGGGCTGCCTAATCAGAGTGCAGAAAATCTTACCAGAAAGAGCAAGCAAAAGTAAGTGTACATCTATCTATAGCCTGTTTACTTAAAGAAGAAGGGTTTGGGTTATGATTTGTTTGATAAAAATAAATGAGCGATCCTAGGGCTCCCCTCTCACTCAAACTATGGACAAGCTAGTTTCCAGAGTCATGCACTGGTCATAAAGCAAGGTCTCTCAGTCACCACTGTGCTGTCCAGCAGACAGGTGCCATCATGCTCTGGGTTGGGGAAAAAAAATTGTTCATATCTATTTGTAAAGAAGAGTGAGCTGTAATTGTATGTGAATAAATACCCTGACCTGCACACCAAAGCCAGGGATCTAAGAGACAAAGTTTTAGACACATTCTTGTTGATAAAACAAGTGGGTTTTTAGTTTACTGAGAACCTATTCCGAATATAGCTCAGCTTAGACCACTTTTTGAGGTTCTCCGTCTTAAGCACAGAGGGATTTTTCTGAATCAGGTACAAAAATGTTTATGGATTCTACTACATCCCTTATGGTATTATTCCTAAAAGCATAAACGTGTAGCAGTAATACAAATCAGTAAGAGACATTTATTTGGTTTACTGTGTTTCAGGTCACGATTAAATGCTGAAGAATAGCTTGAAGGTCCTGTGAGCATAGATAGCTTCACCTAGTGGGATGCTCAGATACTGCAGTAATAAGGGTATTAGTACATCGGTGGCCTTCTTATGCCCTCAGCAAATCCACCTCTTTTCATGTAAGTACATAAGTAGAAAGAGTGTCAGAAACTGGCTCTACCTGTGGTGGAAAGCAGTCTGTGGAGATCCATGTAAAATGAATATGAGCTTTGCTAAAATAAGATGTAGTTACACCAGCGACTGAGTCAGTATATCTTGCATTGTACACAAAACACACATAAAATAAAACTTATCAAATGCTTTATTGGTACTACATTAAGCTCTACTGTAAGTGTTGTCAGTATGTTTTTGTGTGTTTCCTTTTCCTTGGTGACATTTTTTGAATGTAAGTCACTAAAGCTTCATATTTCTAAATAGAACACAGTTTAGCATGTATCATAACTATAAAAATATTTAGGGGCTTTATAATTCTATAAACATTGATAAGCCATTTGAGTTTGCTTTAAACATAAGTACTATAATACACATGGTTTAATCAATATGCCTTTCAAAGGAGCCTCATCTGGGAGAATACAAAAGCCATATCTTGCAGTCAGTAATAAATATTTCATTAAATTATGTCTAATTTAACTTTCACTCCAACTGGCAAACCTCTAGTGTTATGTATTTTTTCCTCTTGATTTTACTGTCCTGATAATATGCAATCACCTCACAGCCCTTTGCTTTCTGGTCTATGGTATATTGTCTCACCTTAGATGAATCTTACAGTAATTATCTCATTTGAGCAGGTAATATTCATCATCTAATCAGCTTAAAGCAACTCAAGTAGAATAATACATGCTTACATTTGGCATTCAGAAACATTTCTGAACCAATTAGAAAGTGATTTGACAAAAGTATATAATTTAGATCATTCCCTTTATGCATAAAGTACACACAGGTTCTACTGACATTATTAAATTACCTATATATCTAAATTTTAATAATGTAAAAGCAATACTTAGAGTGTTTGTATTATTTGCAAAGTTCATATAAAAGAAGGAATTCAACAGAACCTATTCAGGCATATACTCTTCTTGTAGAATGCAGATAGAATAAAATCAGTGCCACAGCTTCTTAGGGTGTCAAATGCCATACAGATTTGTTATTTTTCTGGTTTAAGCATTTCTTTTCAGTGCTTGTATTTGTATATACAAATTACAGTGAAAATGAAAAGTTCAGTTTATCTTGTCATCCAGCTATAGAAAGAAGAAGTAAGTTCAGATTTCAAACTTGGCAAGCTGCAGTTTTTGATAGATAAACAACAATTTTCTCCAAGACTTTAATATGTTTTCTGGAGAGATAGTAAACTCTTGGAAATAAAAATTACGTCTTGCAAATTCATAACTACTCATCCTAAGGCCAGGTTTTTGACAGGTAGACAAGAGAGACTGCTTTTTGGTGACTATTACAGCATTTGGAATCTTGGGACAACAGGGATACTCCCCATCTAGAAGATGAAAGCTCTTCAGAAACATGAATGGAAATTAATGTGGAATTGTAAGGACAAAGAATACAGTTTCAAATAGCATCTCAAAAGATTTCTCTACAAATTGGACATGGGATAATAACAATTCAAGTCCTAATTAATTTTTAAAGTGGATTACCAGTATGAAAATAATTTCCAAAGTGGACATTGCTTCTGCAAGTGGGTTTTCATCCATGTGCATCACAACAAAGCAATACTATAGGTTAGATGTGTTGTCTGTTGATGATGTTGTTGAAATGTGAAGGCTTAGCTACTTGCTTTTGTCTGGGAAAAGACCCATACCTTGCTTTGACTATTGGTCAAATAACACGCATTTGTTAAGACAGCTGGTCAATTCACTATGAAGCTCCATTTCTCATTCCCTGCACATTATCCAGCCTCAACTTCTTTGCATGCTTGCCTTACTCACTAGATACTGCCTTTCTTCTCAAAAAATATGTCAGTAGCTTTCCACATTGCATCCTGCTGCTTTCTAGCATTCTTAGTTTATTTCAAAAAAATCAGGAATTTAAAAAATTCCTATACTAGGAATTTATTTTTACATAATCAAAATTTTGACAGGCATGCAAATTTGATCCTATCTGTTTAAGTCCGAGGTGGAAGAACTAATCCTATAAAACCAAAACCCCTGCCCTTCTTCAGCTGTAATTTCCAGGACTTTCATAAATCTCTCAGCAAATGTGCGTGGCAGTCCAATAAACCAGGAATCCCACTCACAGTCCTCCATCTCTCTAAGGAAAAGTATGACTCACATTTACCTATTATTCAGTATTGTAATGTGGCCAGTTGTCATGGTTTCTTTTGCTTCTAACAGTCTAAGTATTCTAGCACAGGAGACAGAAAGACTTGTATTGATTTTTATGACACAGTTTCAGATACTCGACATTATGATATAAGGGACTGGAGTATTACAAGAACTATTTGTTATGAAGTATGGATGAAAGTACCCAGCAGTCAAGATACTCTGGACTGAAGATGCTCAAGAGTTTCCAAGCTACAACAGCTTCACTTTTCACATGATCTCTTTTTCCTTGTATATGTTTGATGTTCTAAGCTTTCAACAGCAGCTTTCTGAAGCTGACAGTGCAGTGCAGTTGTTCTCAAATTCCAAAGACTCCAAGTTTAGAGGTTTTGCCATAGGTCCTACCTTGATATTTACCTGCCACATGGCTACTATCACTGAGCAGTTTTACAAGGACTTGTTCTGATAGTGCTGTAACATTCTTTTGTTATTTAGGCTGATGAGTAGACATTCATCTCCTTGAGAGGATACTGGGCATTTTCCTTTGGAAAAGGATGAAGAAAAATTCTGTGCACTAAAACCCCATAATGCCCCTTGGGTTTTATTTGAATACTACAAATTTCAGCATGTCACCTCAGGAAATACATTGTATTTTATGTATCTATGCTTCTGTAACACGACTTCAGAAGATAATATGTGTTAGAAAGATATAATTATTGTTATAATTCACTCAGTTACACAAATAAGGCTGCATGTTCAATCCAAATATAAAAAAATGTCAAAGCATACCAAGCAAAGTGAAATTGTAACCCTAGTGGAAGAATGTTTGATTATTGGTTGGTTTTACAGCTGCTTGCATCTGTGGTACACAACATGGTTTAAACTTAAAAAAAGAGTTAGTCTTCAAAGATAGTACAATCATGGTTAAATGGCAGGGAAAAAAATAGATCTTTTCTAATTACTTGTCTGCAAAGTATGTTGAAAGAAGAAACTGCAAAAAAAGACCTCTGGGCTATAAAATGGAGTAAATAAATAAAGCATTATACATTTAGACAATAATAATGCAAACCACAGGAAAGAATGATTGAATAAGAACATGAAACCTTTTTTTTCATAGTTAAATATAATAAAAGAGAAAATTTAGAGAATAAAGCTGCCTTCATAATGGAAAATTGCTAATTATTTTGAGACTCATTGTGTTATTTATGCTGCCACAGTGCACTGCCATTGAAATTATGGACCTATGTCATCTATGTGGTGTACTTAAGCCTAAAGTGTTTCAATTAATATGTTGAGTTTCACCACTCTCACACAAGTTCTTAAAAAAAAAAAAGCATTCTCTGAACTGCAATAACTTCCAAAAGTTCCTAGTGACAATAAAGTGCAGATACAGCTTATTCTCCTAGATGAGTTGCATATAATCAGAGTCGGTTTAGTTTTCAGACACTGTAGGGAAGAAGGACCATGACTTCTTGATTTCTCCTTTCTCACATAGCAGTGTTCATCCTCTTGTGATGTCAATAAAGAAGGAAGTTTATGCTTCATTTTGCACTGGAAACTGAAATAAAAGTTATCAGAACATTAGAAGTTGCTAGAGGCATTTTTCACATTCATCCATTTCTGAAAGGGGGATATTTTACAAACAGGTGGGCATTTGAAAGACTACTGTCCCTTCATTCTCAGTCTGTGTATTCGAGGTTATCTTTCTGGGCTTATTTCTTGATGATTGCTTATTATTATTATTTTTGATCTATTTGACATAGTTTTGTACAAGCTTCTACATTGCCACAAAGATGTCCTCAGTTTTCCCTTTTCTTGGAGCCAGTCCCATTCCTCCAAAACATCCTTTTTACTTAGATACTTNTAGGTCCTACCTTGATATTTACCTGCCACATGGCTACTATCACTGAGCAGTTTTACAAGGACTTGTTCTGATAGTGCTGTAACATTCTTTTGTTATTTAGGCTGATGAGTAGACATTCATCTCCTTGAGAGGATACTGGGCATTTTCCTTTGGAAAAGGATGAAGAAAAATTCTGTGCACTAAAACCCCATAATGCCCCTTGGGTTTTATTTGAATACTACAAATTTCAGCATGTCACCTCAGGAAATACATTGTATTTTATGTATCTATGCTTCTGTAACACGACTTCAGAAGATAATATGTATTAGAAAGATATAATTATTGTTATAATTCACTCAGTTACACAAATAAGGCTGCATGTTCAATCCAAATATAAAAAAATGTCAAAGCATACCAAGCAAAGTGAAATTGTAACCCTAGTGGAAGAATGTTTGATTATTGGTTGGTTTTACAGCTGCTTGCATCTGTGGTACACAACATGGTTTAAACTTAAAAAAAGAGTTAGTCTTCAAAGATAGTACAATCATGGTTAAATGGCAGGGAAAAAAATAGATCTTTTCTAATTACTTGTCTGCAAAGTATGTTGAAAGAAGAAACTGCAAAAAAAGACCTCTGGGCTATAAAATGGAGTAAATAAATAAAGCATTATACATTTAGACAATAATAATGCAAACCACAGGAAAGAATGATTGAATAAGAACATGAAACCTTTTTTCTCATAGTTAAATATAATAAAAGAGAAAATTTAGAGAATAAAGCTGCCTTCATAATGGAAAATTGCTAATTATTTTGAGACTCATTGTGTTATTTATGCTGCCACAGTGCACTGCCATTGAAATTATGGACCTATGTCATCTATGTGGTGTACTTAAGCCTAAAGTGTTTCAATTAATATGTTGAGTTTCACCACTCTCACACAAGTTCTTAAAAAAAAAAAAGCATTCTCTGAACTGCAATAACTTCCAAAAGTTCCTAGTGACAATAAAGTGCAGATACAGCTTATTCTCCTAGATGAGTTGCATATAATCAGAGTCGGTTTAGTTTTCAGACACTGTAGGGAAGAAGGACCATGACTTCTTGATTTCTCCTTTCTCACATAGCAGTGTTCATCCTCTTGTGATGTCAATAAAGAAGGAAGTTTATGCTTCATTTTGCACTGGAAACTGAAATAAAAGTTATCAGAACATTAGAAGTTGCTAGAGGCATTTTTCACATTCATCCATTTCTGAAAGGGGGATATTTTACAAACAGGTGGGCATTTGAAAGACTACTGTCCCTTCATTCTCAGTCTGTGTATTCGAGGTTATCTTTCTGGGCTTATTTCTTGATGATTGCTTATTATTATTATTTTTGATCTATTTGACATAGTTTTGTACAAGCTTCTACATTGCCACAAAGATGTCCTCAGTTTTCCCTTTTCTTGGAGCCAGTCCCATTCCTCCAAAACATCCTTTTTACTTAGATACTTATCATGTATCTACGTGTCATGCTACTTGACATGTAGATATTAGAATAGGGACTCTTCAATATCAGTTGCATATAGGAGAGATCTGGATGAAAAAATAAGATACTTAAATTACTGACCTGTAAAGGAAATGAAGTTATGAGTGTGATATCACATTTTAAATGATAATCCACTTAACTTTAGCTGTTGGGTATCCCAGACTCTCTCTGTTCCCTTCCTGAACGGCTTGCCTATGTCTTGTATTCAAGTTGCTCCTGGGTAGGATTTGTTTCTTGAGGATTCAGTAAGACTGACATACCTGTGCTGATTAGCTTTGGTAAAGCTGGAAGCCTAGTTCTGCTTGAAACTGAAACACCCAGGACAGTGACTCCTGATCCTATGCCAGGAACCTAATGGTAGATTGCACAGATAGTCTTTAAGGTGCTGGAAGTTCTGAGCTACCAAATGCTATTCTTTGCCCTTCTTTGGAAAAAGGCAACTTGAAAGCCTGTAAGGTCCCAAGAATGGATTAGTCTGTGTCCTGAAGTTATTTAAAAATAATAGACCCAAGGTGGGGATCTGTATAGTGCATGACAGGATGATAAAGACTTCAGATAGTCTCTGATAGAATCTTGCTTTGACTTAGCAAAAGTTTTCCCAGAACTTCATGTTCCCACCAAAATTTCTCAACTCATTACCACATTTTGCATATCACACGGACATATTGACAATGCTAACTAGTGAGAAAGCTTTGATTGTTCTTTAATTACTCTGTCAAGAGATGGTACAAAATACCAAGCCACAAATTATATGACAAATATGTAATTGACAAATTATATAACTGGAATGGGTTTTAATATTGTCTTCATGTATCAAAACACATATTTCATTACTAAGCTTTACATACTAGGACCTTAATGTGGTTATTAATAATGAAAACTTTGGGTTATATACATGAACAAGAAAATTATTATTGCAGAATTTTAAAAGGTACCTGACACAATGGTGCAGTTTTGTGTTGTACAAAGTATGCAATATCAGCATCAGGACAGGGTGCGCAGATCATAAAGCTCTTCCTAACCGACACCTTAACTGTCATGCCATTATGTAGTTTATGAAATGATTCCTTTCTGAAAAATATGTAGTCTGTGGATCAGATTATACTCCTCAGACCGAGCCCTATTTGGTAGAGGGTCAAATCTGTCTTATTTTCTGAAGATCTGGTTGTTAAGAGAAATGATGAGATATGATAAATGTATCCATGTAGGACTTAGGTATTATTGATGGTTGATTTAGATAAATAGAGCATTGTATTTAGAATATAATAAGAAAAGGTGGTGTAAATTAATCTTTATGACAAATTCAATAATACTGCTCAATTGTCCCATGTATAGCCCCTCCCATGGCTGGTGTAAAATCCAGTCCACCTGAATTAACAGATTGTGTAAGAAATATCAGACTTAGAACATAGGTATTAGATTTGATGATAACTGATTAAAAGGTCAACCTATTTTTGAGCATAGGCATAGACTAGCTATAGGTATAAGTTAATGGAACAGCTTGAGGTGTTTCTTTGAAGTTTAAAGGTGAATAGATGTGTCTCAAGAAAGAAGATAAGTTACTTATATGACCGGAGGAGGAACATGACCTGTTGAAATATCACTTCTGAGGAAGAACTGAGACAGCAGAGGTAGAATATCGAGCTGGACTTCTGTGGACTTCTGAGTTAATGAAGAATAAAGAACTAAGACCACATGGAAAAACACCAAGAACTTTTCAAAGAAAATACCTATTGAATAATGCTATGTTGAAATATATGTATCTCTGATGATTTTGTGTGGGCCTTTNGGTTGATTTAGATAAATAGAGCATTGTATTTAGAATATAATAAGAAAAGGTGGTGTAAATTAATCTTTATGACAAATTCAATAATACTGCTCAATTGTCCCATGTATAGCCCCTCCCATGGCTGGTGTAAAATCCAGTCCACCTGAATTAACAGATTGTGTAAGAAATATCAGACTTAGAACATAGGTATTAGATTTGATGATAACTGATTAAAAGGTCAACCTATTTTTGAGCATAAGCATAGACTAGCTATAGGTATAAGTTAATGGAACAGCTTGAGGTGTTTCTTTGAAGTTTAAAGGTGAATAGATGTGTCTCAAGAAAGAAGATAAGTGACTTATATGACCGGAGGAGGAACATGACCTGTTGAAATATCACTTCTGAGGAAGAACTGAGACAGCAGAGGTAGAATATCGAGCTGGACTTCTGTGGACTTCTGAGTTAATGAAGAATAAAGAACTAAGACCACATGGAAAAACACCAAGAACTTTTCAAAGAAAATACCTATTGAATAATGCTATGTTGAAATATATGTATCTCTGATGATTTTGTGTGGGCCTTTGCCACTCACGGAGGTGACAGCCCAACTCTGAGCTGTGAATAAAGCAAGCTTAGAGTTACCCACTGTCTGGTGAAAATCTTTTAAGAGGCTTCCTGAAAACTAGTGTTTGACTTTGGGGAGGATTCCTCTTGCAGATATATTTCTCCTGCATCTGTAGGTTTAAGGGTGAGATGAGGAGCAGATGCAAACCTCTGACTTTCTGCATGCTCTTTCTGCATGCTCTGATTTTTATACATAAAATGAAAGCAATAAGTTCCCCAATCTGTCTTTTCGAGAAAACATTGAGAACTCAATGACTGAAATAAGTCTCATCCCCTTTTACAATGAAAATATTTTTAGAGCAGTGCTATACTACTCTGAGTAAAATTAATATTGTTGCTGACTGATAAGACAATGCTAGTTTAATTTATTATGTTTCCTTGTTTATTACTGTCATACTACAAAGATGACATTTATGTATCAGCTTTGTTTTGAGCAAATAATTTTGACATTCAGCAACAAAAGGTCAATCTCTCAACTTTGTTTTGAAGTTCAAAGTTCTATTATTCAAGTATGAACAAACTTCTCTTTATCTCTACTTTGTTTTGAACTACAGAATAAGAATATACATACGAAATAAAAAAGTATTGCATGTGGAAGAGCCATATATTTTTTATCATTTGTTTATTATCCTTTACAACGAAGAAGGGGAAAATGAGGCTTTTCAATCATATTTAATAGAGAGAAAAAGCCATCAACACCCATTGTATAACTATGAAAACAACTAGGCTTGCCATTTTTTTCTACGCTTTGATAATATTGTCATTTCACAGAATAGTTCTTAACTGGAATACCTCTTTCTCTATACCTACATTCAAGAGTGCTTGTGTCCTGAATAATTAAAAAATCTATTGTAATTGCCTTTTCATGACACATAAAGCAGTGCAAAAATGTCACATTTCACTTTGCTAAATTTAATTAGAAGATCTAGGAGAAGCAGATGGTTTGGCATTTTGAAGTTGGTACTGTGCAGAAGGATGCTGAGTTTATTCACAGTGTTGCCTAGTTCATTTTAAAAAGATGACTTGTCCATTATAGTGAGGAGAGGGGAATACTCTAGGACTGATGATACTACTCTTCACAATAAATTATGCATCCATAATCACTTTAAGAATCTTCCAAAAGCTGAGATTCTTAAAGGAAGGCCAAAGATTTCTGTGCTGTAACATTTCATAAGAGAGTGGATTTTGAAAAGAGAAATTAGCAATGAGAATCAACAAACCTGCTTTGCACCAGAATGCCCTTATAATTTTTTGAAGGGGAAATCCTGATTCACTATTGAAAAATCTTGATTTAGAAAATTTGATATTTCTAGGCACTCTAAAGCTGATTTTACCTTTTTTCTTTCTTTTTGTTCTAGAAGAAAAAAAATGAAGACTTAGAGGAATGGATATTGCATAAAGAAGAATCTTTGTGGAATGTTTTATATATATTTAATTGATTTAGGACTTTATTTTTCCAGTCAGTGTAATTCCTATTAGATTCTGAGTGAGTCTCTCTTAGTATGACTCACCTTTTTTTTTTTTTCAATGGGAAAGACTCATTGTCCAAAGTGCTAAATGAGAATGAATGCATAAAAAAATTTCCAAAGGTGTCTGCAACTATTAATGATTTCCCTTTGTTTCTCTCTGGTGGCTGAGTCTCTTTATTGCCTGCCGGTTTTGCATGCCCATTTTCAGGCACTGCCAGCCTTCCCTGAAATGATGTGGAAAATGTTTCCACTGGGAGCAGGGAGCACACATGCCATGCTAACATAATTTATCCTTTAATTTTTTGCTTATATATTATTTTCCCTAAGCCTTCTGGCTTACAAGAACACAAATATGTGGCACTCACTTGATGATCAGCTTCCCATCTCACTAGTTCTGTCAATGATCCTTTCCTGATTTATTATTCATATTCAAACTATGCTTTGAAGACAGAAGCAGTCACTAGTCTCTCATTTACACAGAAAAAGAAAAGAATTGATTTATACAACATTTTGTGAAGTAAGGGATATGGTATTTTCTTGTTTTACAGATATAAAATTATTCAGTCAAAAGGATACATTAAAATTGTGGCTAAATTGTTCAACAGATGTAGGATTTGCCTTCCCTTATTTTGCACTAAATGTTTTGGAGAAGCCAGAACCCAACTCTTGTATCTTCAGGAGGAGCTGTGCATGCAAGGTCAAAACAGAAACACAATTTCACTTTCAAGAGAACTGCATCCTGCATGCTGGTTTAGTAAAACTGAAGCTTCTGGTTACAAATGGAAACAGCACTGCCATAAAAGGAATGCATACAAAATTCAGCTGTTGTATGTTGTTTGTTGGTAGCCACCCAGCTAATAGCACAGATGTGTTGGCTACTCACTTAATGGATTTACAACCCTCAGATACAGAACCTGCTGTTTGTTTCTTCCTCACTAAAGTGGCACAAGGAGGTAGAGGGAGGGAAAAAGGAAGATGAAGTCAAGAAATGCTAGACTTACTATGCTCAGAACAACTTATCCAGCTGTGTTAAAGAGCTGAAATGGTCAGAAGACCCTTGGTCTTGATTTGGATTGTGAAACAGTCAGACTGAGGAGATGTTGAGGGCAAGATATCAATGTCAGATTCTTTACCTCAATGTTTTCTGTCTTCTTTGCCCCCTTGATCTCCTACTTAAGAAATGTTCTGACTTGGAGTTTTGGTTTTAGATTTTTCAGTAACCTCATACATGCTGTGTGCTGGCAAGGGCAGCATGCTATATAAGAACATGGTAGCAGCAGCTTGAACTCTTCTGTATTATAAGTGTTCTGTACTTTGTGATTACGATAAAGTGATAAAGTATGTGCATACCATACTTACAGTTCTTTATGTAGTGACCAGATTTGCTTCCACATTTATATAGCTTCATATTGTGAAGTTTCTCCTTTCAGTAAGGAGGGACAAGACTATTTTTATATTCATTGAAACATAAATAATCCTATACTTATCCAAGGGCAGAAAGATTTGGATAGTGTACTATGGGGATTTCATCTCAGGTCATCATCATGGAAAATTTATGAGATGCTCAAAGTGCTGTATCTCAAGGTGACCTGGGAAATGTCTTAATTTGATTTGGAAGCATCACTTGTCTATTTAATACTTTTAATTTGTGTCTTTATTAACCTCCTGACATGCACAGGTCCTTGGCAGCAAAAACAGAATTTTGGTGGGTATTCATACATATGTATTTTTAAAGGGCATCACAATAGCCTGATCAGTTCTTGTTACATAAGCTGAAGGTAGTGAAAACAAAACGAATCCAAAAAACATCACAGTCTCAAGAGAGATAAGTGAGATCTATCCATTTGAGACTGCTAGAAGGAAGATGCACAGTAGATACTGTGCAGTCATAAATTTGTAATGTGGAGGCATCGTGGCTGGGGGGATAAATATTCAGTATCTGTTATTACCTGATGTATTCATACATATGCAGGGATCCATTTTGTGTGATAATTAGAGAATCTAGATTTAGCATCTGTTTTTACCTGATAAACCAACTTTATTGTTTTAAATAAAAAGCCAGCAATAATTCACAAGCTACAGAAACCATGAAGATGTGAAACAAAGCTATCAAAGAGGAAAGAGAAAACAAGGACAATGTTACAGATCTGTATCCTCTGTTAAACAACAGGCTGTGCAAACAAGAACTGTGTGTGCTTACTTTCTGTGTGGTTCATTGGAAATACAACTGCCTGCTTTCATATTATATTTGTAAATAATTGAACTAAGTTTAATTTTAAATCAAAAGGAGTTATGGACAAATTTAGCCATACCAAATATGTATATTTTGGGTGTCACTTATAAATATGAGTGCTAACCAGAACAGCTGTTTTTTATAGCCCCACATCCGACAGAGAATTTGACTGATGTATTTGGATAATCCATTGTCACAATGGTCAGATAAAAGATGACAATTTAATAAGAAGATTTGTGAAGTTAAGAATTGCTATTTTACATTAAAGTCTTAGTCTTGGTCCATAATGTGTAAATGCTGTTTCACTAAGTGCAAAATATTTGGAGCCCTTACTTTTCCTCCTCATCAGAGGCAGTGGGAGGAAATGATCTGCGCTTTGAATTTTTTCTTTTCCTGCTGATAAGGTGAGAGGCAGTTTTAGAAGGTACTGCCTTTTTTTTCAGAGCTTTTAAACTCCCACTGCAGATCATCAGCATAAACTACTTTCTGTCTTTTCTAAGTGCTTCTCCCTCAGAAAAATACCTCTTTCATGAGGAATACATCTTAGCAAGGTGGCTCTGTGAAATACAGAAGTAGTTTTGTGAGAAAGTAGAGAATACGCAAAATAAATTAATTTCTTCTGTACATTGGAAAAGTAGAGAAAGGAACTCTGATCCCAGAAGTTTTTGATGGGTTTTGAGTCTGTGCTCTTTTCAAGAAAGATGCCTGACTGCCCATGAAGTAGAAAAGCATTCTGGTACCTCTGGCATTCATGTGGTCCCTTCCTTTCAACTCCTGTTCAGTTGCCACTCTTCCACCTCACTGCCTTCTCAGAGATTGCTTTTACTGAGCAGCAGTTTGCACACATTCCCTGATGTCCCATGCATGGAGGACAGTGAGATGATTCAATACAGCTAGTGTGGTTTCACCAAGGGCAAGTCATGCCTGACCAGCCTTGTGGCTTTCTATGGTGGGGTGACCACACCAGTGGACACAGGAAAACCAGTGGATCTATCTGTACTTCCATAAAGCCTTTGACATGGTCCCCCACAAAATCCTTCTCTCAAAATTGGAAAGATATAGGTTTGATGATCAAACCTGTGTATATCTGTAGAATTAATTTGAAGGTAACTCTCCTACCTTTATTTTTTAGAGATCTTGGAGTCACTGGTAGAAATCTAATATTCCATAAGGTGTGAAGGTAAATTAGCTATTTCATTCTTTGAAAGAGAGTGTTTGCTTATCTGAATAAAATATCTATTCCTTTAAAGCCCTTTCATACTGCAAGTATGAAGAAAGGATGAGACCTTCTTTGCCTTACTGATTTTTATTCCATAGCAAAGATGTTTTTTGCAACATCTATTCCTCTGCTGTGTGGGTCCTTCTATCAGTTTTCCTCCCTACACTTTATGAGGACAGCCTGAGGAAAAAAGAATAAAGTAGAGGTTTGCCATTTCTCCTCAGTGACAAATCGCTCAGAGTCCATTGCCAGAATTAACTCCCTGCTCATCTTTTCACCTCTCCTTTTCTGTCACAACAGGCTGGTCTTACATTAGATCCCTCAAGGCTGTTTTTGCAGCCTCTTGGATGGAGCAAGGCAGACTATGCAAGCTGCAGCACCATTCTAAAGTGGGGTCACCCAGCCTAAAAGAAGTACAAAATGTAACATATTCTTCTCTCTTGGGGGTATTTAAAGTACAGTCCTGACAGAATTAGTATTCATCTTGATTCTATACATGATTTGCATCAATTTTCAAAAAATGAAGTATAGTGTAATCACTGATGAAACTCATGAAATACACAAAAGTTACAGAAATAATAATTAAAAGAAACAAGGGGTTAATGTGAGTTTGTGACTGGGTATTTTACTGGAATGAAATACAGGTCATATATTTAAGGACAAGGAATTCAGCCTGTATCTACAAGCTTAGAGATTCTGTGCATGAAAGAAATCTTTTTGAAACCACCTAGTTTTTTTATAGTGTCTATGTTGACAACTTAGTTTCCCAGCTGTCCCATTATCCTCTGGTTTGTCTTGTGGAGCATCCAGTCTGAGAAACCAGACTGGATGTAATCCAAAGTAATATCTACCAGAAAAGTGTGCAGTGTGGGCATGCAGCTGCATGACATTTCCCTGTGTGAAGGGATATCAGAAAGGGTTGATGGGCTCCTTGCTATAGAAACAAAGTCTGTAGAATAAGAGATCATTTTGCAAATAAGTATGGATTTATTTACAGTTATGTGACCAGGATTTTGCATACAGTTTCAATATCCATACTTTCAAAGGATTATAAATATGCAATCACAAATCATGATTTCGATTCAAAAAGATATCTTAGAGAGACATAGCCATCTGGATCTGTAAAGTAGTTGTGGGATTTTGTTCTTTGCTTTGGGTATTTTTTAAGTTTATTGTAAATAAGAATCTTCAGAAAGATTATTATCGTCTAAGAAGCTTTTTAATATATTTGGTAAAACATATGACGTAAACCCATGGCTGGAAGATAGTTTGATAAATTTTAATTGGTGATACACATCACAATTTTCAATGCCTGTGGTTATTAATCTTTGGAATAACCTTTCTTGGTAAGAAATTAATTTTCTGTCTCTTGATGTCCCTAGATTAAGACAGAGTGCCTTCCTGGAGGACATACTCTAGCTAAGAACAAATTATAAATCCCACTGTGGTGAGAACTGTGATACACAATAGGTCAAATTAGATAATTTCAGACAAATAATCCTTTCCAGCCCTAAAATCTATGAATCTGTGTTTTCAAATTTATATATGTCAACCTCTGACACAACTGAAACCTCATCTTAAGTCACTTTATAACCACAAGTTATTTGACACCTATAGTATCAAGTTTCTAAAACGCTTTTATTTGTGGAATTAATATCTGTCCTGCATGCTCTTGAGGCACTTCTTTCAGCCAATGGATTCATGAGAATAAGGTGTTCTCAAAACAAAAGATCACAATGCTCTTTTTATGGGTGGTGTTACAATGTAACTTTGATTAATCAAGCATGCTGCTTGAGATTTTTTTCTGAAGAGCATGGCAAAGGCGTTAACTAGATATGGGGAGGAAAAGGCCCAGTTAAAAGGAGAGCTGATATTCTTTCCTACAATAGGACTTGTCATTCTCTTTAATCTTGGAATGTTTTCAGGACCCAATAACTTTATCAGATTTTAATCTCTTCTGCTAATTCCCCCCACCCACCCTCCCTCCTTCCAGGGAATGAAATTAGACC
>WAAB01017676.1:40306-55372 GCA_013389865.1 Piaya cayana
ACCCAGTAGCTACATTTCTAATTTTTAATTTTTTTTTTAATCTTTTGGAAGCTTCAGTGCCTGTGTGTCAGCATGAAAGAGAGTTGACATTTGAAAGGAAGATAAATTATTACGTTGGGCAGGCAGAGGTTTCATAACGCTGTTTAGAGAGAGATGTCTTTTTCCTGTCACCATAAAAAATCTGATTGATTCTGGCCTGTAAGCACTGAAGATGTAAAGAGTCTTGGAGACTGGGCTGTTGGTGAAGGGAACAAGTCAAGGCACTTTGTGTTCTTGGATCTATTTTTTAGTGATATAGAGTAGGTATTATGCACAAAAATTACCTGAAAATAAGGCTTATTAAGATAAGGTCACAAATCTGCAATACTCCGTAGACTATAGGATAGTAGATAGAAAATAGGGTAGTATAAATGAACCCAACCCAACCAGATTCTCACAATAAAACAGAAATAATTTTACTTGAAAACTTAGTCTATAAAATGCATAATTGAAGAAAAGCAATTCCAATATGACACAGAAAATCCATAAGATGCATTAATATGTAATACATGCAGCTGATGAATATATAAATAAGAATGAAAATAAATAAAAAAATAAAACAGTCAAGGTTATTTTGAAGGCCATTAATAACTTACTAGGGTAGTAAATCTGTATTTAATCTGGGTTTAAAGGAGTTTTGGAGAGTCTGCAGATAAAGCAACTGCATGGATGCACACTCAGCACTTGGGGCAAGTGTCCTGGTGCTCAATCCTTATTTTGCTGACTTTTGTAATGATAAAATTATCTCAATCTAAATGAAGTAATCAAATATGTTACCATTTTATTTTAATAGAAATTATTATAGAATAATAGAATGGTTTTGGTGGGAAGAGCCCTTAGGAATCATCTAATTCCAATCCCTCTGGCATGAGCAGACACCTCCCACTACATCAGGTTGCTCAAACCTTATCCAGCCTGGTCTTGAACATCTCCAGGGATGGGGCATCCATGGTTTTTCTGGGAAACCTGTTCCAGTGCCTCACCACACTCACAGTAAGAAACTCCTTCCTAATATCTAATCTAAATCTTTCTGCTTAAAACCATTACCCCTCACCCTATCACTGATAAAGAGTCCCTCCTCATCTTTCCTGCAGGCCTCATTTAAGTATTGGAAGGCTCCTATAAGGTCTCTCTAGAGCCTTCTCTACTCTAGGCTAAACTAGCCCACCTCTCTCAGCCTGTTCTTGTATGGGAGGCTCTCCAGCCATCTGATCATCTTTGTGGCCCTCCTCTGAACTTGCTCTAAAAGGCCCATGACCTTCCTATGCTGAGGACTCTAGAACTTAAGGCAGTGCTCCAGGTGAGGTGTCAAGAGAGCAGAGTAAAAGGAAAGAATCCCCTCCCTCAGACTTCAGGTCACACTTTTTTGATGCAGTCCATTATATGGTTTGCTTTCTGGGCTGCAAGTGCACACCACTAGGTCATTTTGAGCTTCTCATCCAGAAGCACACCCAAGTCCTTCACTGCAGGGCTATGCTCAATCCCTTCTTTGCCCAGTTTGTAGTTGTGCTTTAGATTGCCCCAACACAGGTAAAGGGCCTTGCACTTGACCTTGCTGAACTTCATAAGGTTAGAACAGGCCCACCTCTCAAGTCTGCCCATGTCCATCTGGATGGCATCGCTTCCCTCCGGTGTGTTAACTGTGCCACACAGCTTAGCATCATCAGCAATCTTGCTGGGGGTGTCCTCAATTCCATTGTCCATGTCTCCAACGAAGTTGTTAAACAACGTTGATCCCAATGCTGACACCATTCATCTTTGGACATTGAGTCATTGACCACAACTCTTTAAGCATGATCATTCAGCCAATTCCTTATCCACTAAGTGATCTATCTGTCAAAATCGTGTCTCTCCAATTTAGAGACAAGTAATAGTGCGGGATGGTGCTGAAAGCTTTGTGCAAGTCCAGATAGATGATGTTGGTTACTATTCCCATATCCACCAATGCTGTAGCCCATCATAGCAGACCACCACATTTATATTTCTCCTGCAAACTACAAATGTTCATATAATGGATGCAAACCCAACAGTAAGTAAAGCTTTTCAGATGTCTCAGTTGCAACACAATAGCATTCACAGAAGGGTTTGACTCACTTTCCTCCATCCTGACATGTAAATTAATACATAGTATCTTTTCCAAAAAGTAACTTAGAATATGGCTGGTTTTTTTGTCTGTGTTGATGTAAACTCAAAAAAAAATAAAATTCAGTGCTTTATTAACACACCTAATGCTCAGTGACATGGTCTGTTGTTTATATCTTACAAATAAATAGTATTAAATCCAGTTGCCTGGAGAGAATGTAAGGATTTGTGTGTTGTGAAAGGATCTCTAGAAATTATATGAAAAATATATTTAATTAAATAGAGACAAATAGTGAATTAAATATGTTTAATTTAAGAACACTTTTGAAGGTGCCTTTCTTCATGTGTTTGTACCTGGTGCAGATGCTGCCCTGTTAAGTTGAACCTGCTGTCCAATTCCATTCTTATTTTCTCAATTAAATACATTTTTCATTTCAAAATCAATACAAGTGAGAGTAAATGTGGCTGGGAGATTGAGGCTCTACCCAGATTTACTCCATAAGCAAATATGTTTATTTTCTGATTCAGAGTCATTGTAACTCAGAGAGAAATGTCTTGCATTGTATAAACTGTGCTGTTATTCACCCAACCCCATGCCAACTATCTCTATTATAGCTGCTTTCTTCTTTTCTCTTCTCAAGTGGGCTGTCATGGGAAAATTCCTACAAAGTCACGCTCTAAGTTGAAAAATATTAGGAATTTCTTTACAAATATTTTAATGCACTAAGATGTACTTTTGAGACTATTCTACATAGTGATAATGGATGTTTCTGGTTAAAGATGCTCTGCACCTAAAAAGATCCTTCCCCTAGACTGGTGTGCGGGCAGCTGAGAGCAGCTCCTCAGGAGCTCTGAACTTAAGGATCTGTGCTCTTCTGAGAGTGACTGATAGCAGTAGCTGCTGCACACATGTACTGCTTCTTCCCTTTGCACCCTGCCAAAATACCATGGTCAAGCAACAGGGCAGATAGCTGAAGTAGCTTTTGGAAAGTTTCATTGCAGTGCTTTTTCAGTATAACATTTAAAAAGGAGTGTAGCTCAAAAGTTATGAAGATGCATCTCAGCATAGCAAGTGTTATCTTGTCTCACTTACAGAAATGTGTAATAAGTACTGTTAACAGCTAAGCTTTTATTTGTTACTTGAAGTATGTTGAGCTGACTAAAACTTCCCACTGTTCTGTGTCTGATGATTTTTAGTACGTAACACTTTACAAATGCAGCTCTTATTTCCCACTTCAGACCAAGAAAACCTCTCTTCTCTTACAGCATCAAGAATATGGATTTTTTCTTCTTCAGCTTACAAGGACCTAATGACCATTATAAATAAATCAGAAAAGTTCAAAGCCCTTGACTCCTTTTTGACTTTTACCTCAGCTTCAGAAGCAGCAAATTCAGCAAAGAGTTGTACTGCTCAGAAAATGTGGAAAAGTAGCTCAGTGGTCAGCATTGGGTTATATAATGGATCATTTCTGAAGTCTAATGTCTTGAAAGGTCTCAATGATGAGACTAAGAATGTGAATTTATAAAATGGCTCCATGTTTGAACTGAAGCATCATGTCAATGTTTGACTATTTCAGATATGGTCTTTGGCAAGTTATGGATAAAGGAGTATTTGAGATTTGGAAGAATCACACGTTTTACTAGCATCTGAAACATATCCCACAGCAACAGCTGAAATGTGGGATTGACAGAGTTACCAGCTTTTTTACTATCTCTGACCTGTCTTACAGCATGTGCAAGAATCACTGGCGCATTTTTTTTCAAATTCTTCATTTTCCGGCAGTTTTTGATACTTGAACTTTACAGCGGTGTGAAATCTGTACACTTTTAAAAGAGCCATAACAAGAAATTCAAATAAGCAATTTTAGTCAAGTTTACATAAAAAGTAAGAAAGTTTGATTAACCTTACAATCTACCCAGCAATCACTACCAGCACACTGCCCCCNCTATAATCTCTTAATTAAAAAGATACGGCTAAGTGATTCACTTTAAATATTTAATTATATATTTAAAGAGAAGGAAAGGTGCAGTAGTTGAAGTACTAAATGAGGAGTCTGAAACTGAGTCCTTAACTGGTTTCTAACTTTACTGGTGGGGGTGTGGTGATGACTTGATGTAGTTCTACTAACAGAGAATTGGCAGAGAACATCTGAATCATTCAGTCAGGCTTTCCACGATGAGGAGAACCATATGGTAGATGTGTCATGTAGTAAAATCCCTAGAAAACTCTTTACGTCCTCCACTCACTGCAAACCACAAATTTGTCCTGGAAATGATAGGAATCTCTGGGTCTATAGTATAAGGTAAACAATCCCTGGTTATGTTGGTGATTGTCTCTCCTACTATATACTTTTTAGAAGCTGTTTTAGCATGTCCTGTGTTTTATAAGGCTAGAGACACAGAGATACAAAGTACTTTGCAGGCATGATGGTGCAGATTTGTAGAAGTACTTTTTTTTATCAGACCACCCACATTAGCTGGAAAAAGAAACATCAAAAATCTGTGCACATGCCTTTCTTCCAGCATGAAACAGAAGGAACAAACTTCAAAGCCATGCACAGACTGAGATAGATAGACATATAGAAATCATTACATACCTATAAATTAGCCTGAGAGACCAAAAAGATATAGTATCTCTGGGCCAGATGTAACATTACCAGGCAAAAATATATTAAGGTAATGATACTTTCATTGCAAGGTAAGTGTTTTCATTTCCATACTATGGAACTTCAAGAGGTTAATGTGGAGAGAGATTATGATTTGCCATAAAACCAGCACCTGTATTGGACTGCTGATATTTCGTATTCAAGACAGTTATAAATTTCATTGTGAAGAGTTACCTTTTGAAGATGTTTTGTAAGTCTCCCTCAGGTTTAGGACTGAGAGATCAAAGGTAGAGTGACTGTTCCATGCATTTCCTTTCTTAAGTCAAACACATGTTGAGCTGGACTCCTGTAGCTTTCATTCCATCTGGAGTCTAGAAAGTAGACCATCTTACACTTGATTTCCCTAGAAGGCTCCATGCAATCACATTTATGTGATATCTGGGAAGACAGACTTGCAATGGTGGGATCAAGGCAATGATGTTCTTTCATTCCCAGTCTGCCTCCGGTTTTATATGCAACATCCTCCTTGTTGGTATCTTATCTCAAAACTGCAGTTTTCATATCTTTCCTCCACTGCTTTTAGATGAGAGGACATTACAGAAGAAGCTATCTTTCACTAGATAGCACAAACTTGCTATATTTAAATGGCAAGACTATCTCTACAGTGTTACTGTGTAACTTCAAATGCCTCAGTTTCCTAGAAGGGGTTCTGGACTGTGCATACTATGAATGTCTTCAGCATTTTCTCTTGGTGAATTAGCTGCACATTTAATAGGATGCATACTTTTTGCGTATCCCACTTGAAAAGCCCACCTTTTCCCGTGCATTGTGGAGAATACCTAGGCACTTGTATAATTTTAACCCATGATCTCTCTCTGATGAAACTTCACATTTATAAAATATTTTTTGTTCTTCCTTATCTCACATAGGGTTGCATGGCTGGATGTACTAAATCACTGTGAGATTCTCCCAGACAAATGTCTGTAAACCACACTGTGAGGGGTAAATACAGAACAGCTTGACATTTTCAAATGGCAAAGAAGTAGATAAGATATTGATGTTGTTACTGTTGTCTGCCCTACAAAAAGAAGCACTTGCCATAAAAAAAAGCTCACTCTGCATTTTAGGAAGTAGCAAAAGGAGAATGGAAAAAAAAATTACATGCAAGAGCACAGCCAAACTCCTCTGTAAGATGTGCCTTGCACTGTGCATTTCAGCCAGTTGCGCACAAAATCAGTGACATCCTTTGCAAGCAGAAATCATAGAATCATAGAATAACCAGGTTGGAAGAGACTCACCAGATCGCTGAGTCCAGCACTTCCTCCTTCTTTGGGAAACTAACAGGTTCAGGGAGGTGAAACATCTGATACAGACTCTAAAGGACAAATGGCTGAGGTTAGGAGACATCACCTGACAGCACTTTAAATAGAATTATATTAACATAGTGTAAACCACATGAAATACATTCCCTTCTCAGTTATGCCTCAAACTCATTCACAGTCCACTAGTTGGAAGCAGAAGTGGATTGCAGAAAGAGGAAGTGAACCTTTTTTTCTGATAATAATAATTTAAAAGCTTATAGAAAAGGATCAGCAGAAGGAGGGATTTTAGGGCAAGGTAATGAATCATCAGTAAATCGCTGATAGGTGAAGCTCTGACACAGGTATTTAAACTTGGCAGCCTATCTAAATGCTGCTAGGTTTCATGCCACATAGGTGTGTTTGTGGACTGGGTGTAGGCATCTCCTGCAACTGTGCTGAGGTGCTTGCCCACCAGGCTGCTGAGACATACATAAGGAAAATAATGCTACTTTCAGACTGGCCTTGGCTGGGAAAAAGAAAAATCCTTCTTAAGAATTAAACTTAAGATTAGTGAAAAGGATGATGTTATCTTAGATCTTTGCATTGAGAACTCACAATAAAATTAGAAAAACAGGCATCCTTGTTTTTTTATACTCATCATTCCAGAACACTGAAAATTGAAGTGGTCTGATCAATTTTGTCAGTAAGGCAGAATATAATCTATTCTGCACTGTTTGTTTTCAGCTATTATATATAATCTGTTTTAAGCACACACAAACATACACACTAGGCTTTTCTTTCTTATTTCTAACATCCAGGGGAGGTTCAGATTAGACGTCAGGAAAAATTTCTTCACTAAAAATGTTATTAGGCACTAGAACAGGATGGTTGGGTCACCATCCCTGGTGGTATTTAAAAGAAGGGTAGATGAGGTGCTCAGGGAAATGGTTTTGTGTTAGATGGGTACAGTTGGACTTGATGAATGCAAAGGTCTTTTCCAACCAAATGATTCTATAATTCTATGAAATTAAGGCAGAGGTTTTCCAGGGAGTTCTCTACAATCCTATCTTCTCTAGTAGCATCTCCTTTTTCAGGCAGCTTCACTGTCAATTCTTTCTCTTCTTTCACTGTATTGAAGCTGCCTGTGCTGCTCAGGCTGCAAGTAAACATGCACCACTACAGTGTCAGAGCAGCAGCTGTCAAATGCTGAGTCCTCTCATGTTCCAGGTTCTGGACAGCACTAGCAGCCTTTGCTTATAGTGTTGTTTAGACGGGACAGCTGTGGGTTTTGAATTTCATGCTATCCTACTGCTGTTCACTGTACTGGGCTGTATGTTGATAAGAAGATAGTGATTATATTAAATTACTGGTGTCATTTACTTTTGTTCATTGTGTTTGTTTCTAGTTATTGACTTCTGCAACAATACCTTTTTTTTCCCAAAAATCATCTTCTGATTTACTGCGTCACTTCTGATTTACTGATTCACTAGTTGCATGATTAGAATTCAATCCATGCCATAAACCTCCAAATTAATAGCATTCACGGTTGTCAAGGAAATGTTTACCAGATTAGTTTTTCTGTTTTGCTCTTTCTTATGGATATTCTCAAGGCAGAGTGTACATTCAAGTATTAAACTGCAGTTCATCTCTAGTGCTGCCCTTTTGTCATGACTTCAGTTTGTATACCTTATTACTGAGTAACTTCAAGACAAAGATTCATCAAATGAACATCTCTTTCAGTCATATCTGTGAAGTTTCTATCATCTCATAGTTTTTAATATCTCATTTGTCTTGTCTTTCCATTCTTAAAGAGGATGAGTCTCCTTGGCCTTTCTGTACTACTTATTCCCCAATTCTATGCATCATTCAGTGTTCCTTTTATTTTTCTTTCTCCATTCTTGAAATATCAAATTATATGAAGGTGACCTTAATCAAGTGTGGTATTATAATGTAGTGCTGTTGTAGGGCCACCAGGAATCACTTTTAATATGTACTAGCAATTTTTCCCTGAAAATTCTGTTTGCCACCAGGAAAAGAATTATGGAAATATCTAAGATGTATACTTGTTCACACACTGACTCTGGTCTCAAAGCATTTATTGGTTTTTTTTTTTTTTAATCCATGCCTCTAGATTCTACAGCTCAAACCTCATCACCATCAAAGTGTAAGAAGTTAGGTGAAATTTAATTGCATGAAATTTCAAAGATGCAAATTGCACAAGGGAGGGGAGACCATATTAAATCTATTAAGTTTTGAAAAGCATCTGATGCTGACATTAAAAAGGCTCCAGAGGCAATAGCATTCAGTGCATGATGAAGTTCCTCAGAATCAATTTTGCATAGTCTCCTCATAAACTGGCAAAAGCATTTATATATCTGTATTTGCAACTGGGGCAGAGAAAGGCACTCAGTGTGGTAATTACATTAAGCCTCTAATTCCCATACTACTTTCTCAAGCAATGTGTGAAACATTATGTTTATCTGAAGCTTTAATTTAAAGGCAGAAGTGAGTTTAAACCTCTCAGAAAATGTGCCAGCAATCCCAGTTCTTCACACTGGTAGCTAGTGGGCAACCGTGAAAGCCTCTCGTTTCAGGAAAGCCGGTTTGTCTGCATGTTAGATGGCAACAGAGCAAACCAGTGATTTTTCCAGTGCTGTGGCTTGTTCTTTGTGAGAAAAGGGTTACTTGGAGAAGTATATTAATCTCAATGAAACTCTAATCAGGCTGAGAAGAGAGGGAGCACTCCACATCAGACTGACAGGGTACTTCCCTAGCAATGGGATGTGAGAGTGTCACATATTTGGTCCCAGCTACTTGGCCTAATTTGAGGGGGAGAGGAAGGGTGCTGCTGTTCTCTGAGATGAAATTTGAATGCTTATGGGAAGAAAGATTGCTCAAGATCTCTGAAAGTATTTTCCCTTATCTACAGATGATACTACAGTAACCTTAGCGATAGTAACTGTGAGCTGTAAGGAGCAGTAATACCCTGAAGGAAGTAAACAGCTATCCAGATGGTTAATGAAGAATAAATAATCACACAAATTGGTCTGGGAAAGAAACTCTTAGGCCTGAGACTACACAACAGCTTTAAATTTTGATGCGTGGTATGTAATAAATTAATGAGTTAAAGTGGAAAGCTTTGTGTGAACAGAAATTACCCTCATTTGTGCAGCATGTGCTCATTCAATAATGTATTACAGCATGGGTTTAAGATTATTTTTTGAGAGGATAATTAAAAAATTGCAGACCTAGAGATTCTCTGTTCCTCCTTTAAAGAGTTTGCACTTATCTGACGTGTCACATAGATTTCAATAAGTTTTCTGTAAGGAGATGTTGCTAGAATATGTTGCATTAACATAAACTCACCCTCCTTTGTGCAAAATCAAATCCATCAAAGCAATTCAGTGCACAGCTAAATTTAAGCTCATGCTTCGCTGTCTGTGAGTTGTGATTATTTTAATTGACTTTAGGGCAGGCCACTTGCCTGAGCTTTGTTCAGCAAAGTTTGCAGAAACAAAGCAAGTGTTGCTTGCGGAAGAATTAAATAGTAAAGGTAATGACAAATGATGGTAGTCTTGATTCCTTCCAAATAATGTTTTAGTTCTCAAATGTAAAAGCAACTCTTTTTCCTAGACTTACAGTCTATTTAGTATGAAATTTTACTTTCATTCTCTGAATTTTTATCTCGAGGCTTAATGTGGTCTTCCCTTTCTTCTCATAATGCTTTATATATGTCAAAGTCATTTTAATTCAATTGAGAACAATAATCACTAACTCTGTGCCCAGATTTTTTTCTTAGAATTGTCTCTGTCCACTCTCCCTACTACTTCACCAGTATGAGTGCTCTTAAGCAAACAGTAAGTGAAGAAACTACTTCATTCAAACTTGCTTTCTTAGAATATATTAGGTTATTTGCCATTGTCATAATTGTAACTTGGTGTGATAGAACACAATTTATTCTCTTTTTTTTTTTATAGTACAAAACTAAGTTTTGAAGTTTAGCAGATGAATAACTGAGAACAAAGATAAGCTTATGTCAGTCCCCATGTTTGTAGCAGCCAAACAAACCCTGGTATGTGCTAGTGTGTCATAACTACCTTCACTGACTTCAGTGAGACTGTGGTGGCTTCCCAGGATTTTTAGCTATATTTGGGGTTAAAGATGTCTGGGGAAACAGAGATGACCTCTATGAGATACTTCTATTTTTTCTACTTTCATTCAGTCTTACAACTCCCCTCTGATGTGCTGCCATCTTTGATTAAAGATCTGACAGTATAGTTTATATAGATGAGAAGTCTAGTTACCAGATTTCCTGAGCTTATCAATGATCACAAGATTCAATCCACTTTAGTTTATACTTCAGCCTGTGTTGTAATAACTTATGGTAATTAACCAGCTTTCCCTAATGTCAGAGTAAGGCAAAGCAGAATATGTTTTTCATATTAATCCAAGCATTCTGCCAAAAAATCTTGAATCTTATTCCATTACTGATTTCCATTAGGCAGTTTTGTCACAGTAATTACTTAATTTTTTAAAATATAACAATTATTTATGAACTGATTGTAAATTATTAATCAAGGATGCATCATAGGAAAGCTGTGTCAGTTGTCAAAAGTAGAATGAAACTGGACAGGACCTATCCAAGACATGCTATTTTCATTTGCTCATAGATATTTGTAATGGAAATAACCACAGTTTTACTTCATCAGGAACTCAGAGACAAGGAAGCATTCCTTTAATGCAAGTATCAGAAGATGAGATGCTGCTGCAGTTAGTGCTGCCCTTCATAGGATCATTGAGTCCAACCATTCCTGTCAATCACTAAACCATGTCCCTCAGCACCTCATCCACCCATGCCTTAAACACCTCCAGGGAAGGTGAATCAACCACCTCCCCAGGCAGCCTCTGCCAGTGCCCAATGACCCTTTCCATGAAATTTTTTTTCCTAATGTCCAGCCTGAACTTCCCCTGGTACAGCTTGAGACCATTCCCTCTTGTCCTGTCTCCTGTCACTTGGGAGAAGAGCTCAGCTCCCTCCACTCTACAATTTCCTTTCAGGTAGTTATAGAGAGCAATGAGGTCTCTCCTCAGCCGCTGCTTCTCCAGGCTAAACAACCCCTGCTCTCCCAGCCGTTCCTCATAAGGCCTGTTCTCCAGCACCCTCACCAACTTTGTTACTCTTCTCTGGACTTGCTCCAAATCTGCACAGGCCATTTGTTTACATTTATGTCAGTTACGCATTGGCAGCATCATTCATATCAAAGTGCTACCACAGCTGCACTAGCATTCACCTTCTTTAAAGGCCTAATGTCAGAACAGCTTGACTTTGTATCATTGTTTTCCATTCTAACTTACAAATCAGAGAGCCCATAACCTTTCTAGGTGATGAAATAATCTCCTGGCACCTCCCTAGGTTTCTAGTGTGTCATTGAGTCTCCTTTGCCCGGTGTGTGGGGCTATCTCTGACATATGTGAGCTCTGCAGGCCCTTCTCTCTGTACACGTTCCCTGGTGCTCCTCTTGTGCACTGGGCTGACTGATTTGCCTCTCCACCACTAGGACTGCAGCAGCCTGTTTGCTATTAGCACGCGGCTGTGCTGGTTGCTTTGGGAACCCCTCCTCGCTGCCTTGACAGGATGCTTTTTAAAATCCACAGAGAGGTCTGTAGGGGCTCCAAGTGTTGCTTTATATCGTGGTGATAGCCCCTCTAAATTTTTGGCTTCCTTGATTTGAGCAGTAATTAGTGTCACAGAAGCAGTGCATCATCTGGCTTACTCTTGATTTTTAAATGAAAAATTAGATCTTTCCTTTCTTTGTTTCTTCTTGAACACACATCATGTGGGCAATTTTAGTCTCACCTCCCCTCTTGATTCTCTGGTAACACAACCAGCAGCATACGACACATGCAAATCCCTTCTCTCTCTCCTCTGTCACATGAGCCTGTTCCTCCTCCCTCTATAGTATCATGACTGGTGCTCCCTTATCAGTCACCATTCACCCCTTAGTCAGCAGCTACTGTTCTATCCTGTCCTCTCTTTTGCTACCTTCAGACTTGGCCACCCAGTGACTGTCACAGATGAGGAATTTACAAAACTTTGGTTTATTGGCAACACAGAATTTTTTAAGGTAAGACTGCAAATCCTATCTACACTACATTATCCATTAATTAGCAAAGTGATTAGAAATGATTCAAGGTGTGTGTTATCAAATTGATCAGGGACTTAGTCAGGTTTGAAAAATCATGTGATTCACTCCCATTTCTACACAGCGTAACCAGTATATATACAAACATAGAGATACATGTGTACCCAAAGTTATATCAATATTTAAGCATAAGAAAAGTACAGGGCAGGACACAGAGAGAAGAAGAGAGAAAGAGACAGAGACTAATCTGAAAATTTCCCTGGTGAGATTTGATGAGAACACATTCAGTGCACCAGCATATCTGACAGGTGATGATCAGCTCTCAAGGGGAGATAATTTCACCTAAGGCATTTTTATTTGCTACATTAGCAAATGAGGTCACACATTACACCTAAGAGGCATCCCAGCTCAGGGGGAAATTGCTGATATCAGCCCACTGCAATCCAGAAGAGCTCAAAGGGTCTTCTACATAATTGCATACTTACAGGGTTTCAAAATAATTACTTTTGTCAGATGTTTGAATATTTAAATTTTAGTATTTCATTTTGGCTGCACTTGGAAGATGTCATACTTATGGAAATTTCTATTAGTTGCACCACGCTACTTGACTTGGGCCACGATCCAAATATCAGATGTCCAGGGGAACATGACTGACAGTTTCTTTCTCAGGTGATGACGGGACCTCTTCAAGGCACACAGGACCCTAATAACACTAGAGAAGTGCCCAAGTGCTCTGGATCACTGCATTGTAACACTGGGTATTCTTTCCCAGTGTGCCTTGTCAAGATGTCTTATTATCAGCCCCCTTCTTTAGATGATTATGTTGTCCAAGGGGCTACCTTGGCACCCTGGATATCTGATTCTATATAATGGAAATTCTCCCTGCAAAAGCTGTGTTCCATTGGATCTGATAATAGTTCAAATAAGGGAGAGAGGTGTTTTTCCAAGTACATCAATAAGGTTGTGTAAAATATCAGGGTGGTCTGTGTGGCTAATAGTGTGGGAAGATATCCCACCACCACAATCCACCCCTGTGACTAAAGTCAATTCATCTCAAACATGGAGTGGCAGTGTGGTTACCCCTTGCCTTTGAACCCACATATACAGAATGCTGTTGTCCAATTAACTCAACATACTATTGAGATAGTATCACTACATGTTCCTTTCAAAGAAGGAATTTGCCAGTTTTTATCCTCAACATTTATAATCCATCTGTGTTTGGAGAAAGTAATGTTGTTGTGTAACACTGTCACAGACAAATTGAGGGATTCAGCAGGATGTGTATCGGGTACATATGTCAAATAGAAGATCTACACATTTGTATTGCCAAATACAAAATACCATTACAGGTTCAGTAAAAGTGAAGTTAAATCAATAAATCTGGTTCTTTTATTTTGGAAAAATCATTATTATTAATTTATGGTCTGGTAAAATTGGTATAATATATCTTAATTTCAGCTGGTCTGTGGTAATTAGATCCATTGGTTAACCAAAACTCAATTCGTATTTTTTCTCCTGGAATGGCTTGAAGTCTCGGTGGGGAACACTGAACAGGATACCCCATTATGATGCAGGATAAACCTGTCTAGTACTGATTCCGTGTTCTTTTTTAAATTGTCAACAGCATTTCATGCCAGAGAACCTCATGGTTTCATGAAGGTCATCACTATTGTCCCAGTGAATGGTACTTTTATCATGACAATTTGTCCCAGTTTCATCAAGGAACTGCTATGTTCTTCTGGTTATCAAGTTTATCTGAGGGTTTGTACAGGGGGACTTTAAAGAAAGCTTGGGAGACAGGACTGACATGCAGACTATATTATTTAACTGATGCACATTTTTTGTAAGACAGGTATCTCATTACCCTTTGTGTGGCTTGAGATACCTTTTCAGTAGTCCATTTGCCATTGGCAGTGGGAATTCCCAAGCCCTGTTGCATGTAACCAACATGCAAAGCTGCACCTCTCAGCATTCCTTTTAAAGTCCCTCAACAAAGGACAAAAATGGAAGTACCTATTAAGCAATATATTTATTAAGGAAAAAAATCATTGTGTAATAGCTCGTGCATTTTCCTTTTTACCATCTAGCTGAGTGCCTTGATATCTGGACATAATGTATGTACAGTAAAAATAGCAGTGTAACTTACTTATAATTCAAGTAACTTTACAATAATTTTTTTTTAGTCCTCCTTACATGTATTTCTGCAGACCTAATTATGCTCCCTTGCAGGATCAATGCTTTACTGATTTTAAGATGTTGTAACAATATTGTCACCAATGAATTTTACTGTTTCAAAAGGCAAATGGCTTTATGCCAACAACTAAAAAAATAATTATTTTTTTTTCTTTACGTAAATTCTTTCATATTAGCATTCACCTTTTCAAGCAAGAATTTGATGCAGGACAAGTACCAGTATTACATAAAAGGGTGGAAAGCAGAAAAGTAGTCACATCTCTCAAAAGAGAGAAAATTATGGTAATCTCTGTGATAAACAGAGAAATCTTAGAAATCAAATACTGAAGTTGCATCTGTTCTTGAGATATTGTACAGCACATATTATACACAGCAAGTAGGGCATATTCTCACACCACTTACTGGAATTACAGTAGTAACTCTTATGCCTGTAAAACACATGGTACATCTGAGTTATTTTTAAAACTTATTATTTTATTTTCTTCAAATATACACTGTGTGCTTCTGTAGCGACATACTGTCTTTTCACAGAATCACAGAATGACCGGGTTGGAAGAGACCCACTGGATCATCGAGTCCAACCATTCCTATCAAACACTAAACCATGTCCCTCAGGACCCCGTCCACCCGTAACTTAAACACCTCCAGGGAAGGCGAATCAACCACCTCCCTGGGCAGCATATTCCAGTGCCTAATGACCCT
>WAAB01017676.1:65066-78357 GCA_013389865.1 Piaya cayana
AAGAAGAAAGGAAGAAAGGAAGGAAGGAAGGAAGGAAGGAAGGAAGGAAGGAAGGAAGGAAGGAAGTTAAAAAAAGAAAAAGGAAAACTGTGTATGGATGTCTTTTAAGTGCAGGGATTCTGGAAGAAGCCTTTGCAAAAAAAACGTTTTTTACAACTTGAGCTGACACCATAAGGGCTGGATTCAACCTGATTTCTCTCTTGGCCATAGGCGGTGTGGGGAGAATTTTCTACAAGGACATGATCTGGCACCAGCTTCTGTGAGTCAGCTGGTTGCTGCTGACAGTACTGCAGCAGATAGAATCTAAGCTGTCATTTATAAATAAATAAACAGACTTCCTGCATTGCAAAAACAGGTTTCATAACATGAGCTGATGTCCGCTTTCTAGATAAACTGCCTTTGCAGGAAATAATCAAACAATAGAATTATGAAGGAATGAGCTTTATTACCTTATGCTTCAATACTGCTTTTACTACTTTGACTTCAAAGCTGTTTTAAAAAGTATACTATTAACCATGAAAAATGTGATTTTTTCCAAGTGACTTACAAGTAAGTCAAAATATGACCTACTGTGTATTTTTTATTTTAAATGTCTGTGAACTACATTTATTGGAATCACTAGTAAGAACAAAATTTACCTGTTTGATATTCCCCTTTCCATTTTCTCTGGATACAACATACCTAGTTTCTTCTCTGAATTCAACGTAACAACAACTATGCTCCACTATATTTCTGTCATTCTCTTGAAGAGTGCATTTCACTTAAATACACTCTATTTGGATACTTCTTCTGTCAAACTGTGATTCAATTGTTATTAGCTTCGTGAAGTGATTTCTGAAGGCAATGTCTGAATATTTTGCATGTAAGTGATAGGTTTCAGCCCCTCTGGCTTTTTAAAATACCCATTTTTAAGATTAGATTGGGCCTTTATGTAATGATTTTGATATATCCTAACTAGTGCTTTCCTTTGCATTGATGGAAACATTCTAAGGCTGGCTTAAATTTGTGGATGAGAGAAACGCTTGAGGCCTTTGACAATGTACCAAGACACAAAGGGGAGATTTTGTGTTAATAAGTCCCAGGCATACAAGCATACAAACCTTTCATCCTGGATTGGATCATCTTTGAAATTCACAGTGAAAACTCACTGAGTGGAAAACTCAAGAAATTTACCTGCATCCACTTTGGAGACTGCAGCATCTGACCATGCATTTCAGTTGTGTTTCTTATGCTACCAGGCAGCTGAGATAACAGGTACCTCTAATAGGATTACTCAACCTAAAGTCTGTAGATCTCATTTCATAAGTCACAGATTATATGGTGAAAACAAACCCCCTGTTTACACAGCTCCCATGCAGCCATTGTGCGAGTGTACAGGTGTGGTCAGCAGTTGTTGCATAAGCCTTAGGCATGGTATGTACTAGAACCAGCTTCCAGCAGCTGGCAGAAGAAAGTGCAGTCACTTATTTTTTCCCCTCCCAATTATAGACAATGGTGAGTTAGGAAACAGGCTGGAGAGTTCTCTGAAGAGTTACATAGGGAGGGTTGGGGTTTTGTCAGTTTGTTTCTTTCTTTGGTTGTTTTTCAGGGTGTGTGTGCTTGGGTTTTTTTAAGAATTGCTTGGTCATTTTAATAAAAAGTTGGAAGAAAAGCTTTTTTAATGGGCTTTGGTTGCACTCTTAGCCATGCCAAGAACTGCATCAACAGGCAGTTTCTCTGCTTTCCTCCAGGCACAAAACATTTGCCTCAACGTATACGTAGCATTTAGGAGTTCCTAAATAAGTGCTGTATAGCAGCTAGCTCTTTTTATTACTTAACAGATTCAGTAAGCTGTAATTTTTAAAAGTTAGTTCTGAAATTCTCAGATCTCTACATCATTTCAATATCTGTAGCATGGCAAGACAGGGAACTGGTCTGTGTCTTTATATGAACATTCAGCATCTGCTATAACCTTTGCTATTGCTCGTATTTTCCTGACTATTTCTGCTGTAAGTATGAGAATGTTGAAATGTGAGTGTACTGGTGGAGAGCAAAAGAAGATCAACTTACTGGTCAGTGTGCACCTCTAACTTCAAGGAAATATGAAATTCAGACACTGTGTGGATTTTGGACATTTTCCACAAAACCATCAGAACACAGCCATAGCCTTTAATTATCACCAGCATCTATGTTCAATTGAGTGAGACTAGATGAAGCAAGAACTCAAACTAAGACTCCTCAGTGAATTGTCTGCTGATTGAGATGTATCTCAGTCAGAAAATATGGTGCCATGAGAATAAATTTCTATTGAAAAAGCAAGTAGAAAGAAATGATTAGAGGCTAGGAAGTGTTTTCTGGATGGATTGTGATGCAGAATTCTGATAAAGAGGAAAGGGAGAGTGATAATACAATGCTTGGGTACTTTTTACTTTAGAAATAAAAATGTGCATCTCTTATTCATACCCAAAAAATACTCTTAATTTCTTGCCCTTTCTGTGAAAATACATTCTGTATGATCGGCACATAGAACTCATGGAAATTCTTATAACTCAGATGCTGCTCAGGTTGGTATTGCTTTCTGTGAGATACTTAAGACTAACAGTGGTTACCTTCTGTTGAATTAAAGATAAGATTACAAGACACACTCAGTTATGTTAACTTCTCTCAGCACCTTATCGGATTTAGAATTCACAGGATTTCCCTCCATTTCTACCTTTCCACTATTCTTTTCTTATACTGGATAGTAAAATATTAGAGAATGTAGCAGGGAATTAAAAATAATAAATAAAAAGAGGGGAAAAAGAAGAGGTTATTATACAGCTCAGGAAAAATCACCTAAAATGCAATCTCTTTTTATAAAGAGACAGAGGAAAATACTGTCAACCTAAAACAGCATAGTAAATTCAACCCTTTTCAAACCACTCTATCTCCCTACAGTCCAGGAAAACACGTAAGAAAATGGTGAGCTTTTAGGATAAAGACAATCTGCTCTGAAGTTCCTTCCAGACAGGGAAAATATACGGGATGTCTCAGGCACTGAATAAATGTCTCTACAAGCACAAAGTTTAGATTGTGTCTTATTAATCAAGGTTCCTTTCCTCCTTTGAATTGCAGTCTACTGGTGCCGCTGAAACCTTAGTGAAAGAGAGCTCTCCTCAGCCTGTTGGGAACACTGCTGAAGAAGTTCTCCATATCTGACCACCAGGTGGTTTTAAGGCAGGTTTCTATTCACATCACTGTTCTCAATCCCCTCTTAAAGCACTGTACTTCACGTGAATTACCTGCTTGAGCTGAGGCTTTGTGTGGGCATGGTCACTGGTGAGCAGTGGGCTCCTGAAGGGAGGAGGACAGGCCAGTGCCTGCCATTTCTGACTGCACTTGTCTACTACAGCTGCCAGCAATAACAGGCAGTGAGTTCCATGGCTTTTAAAAAAATTCCTTCTAGAAAGTAATAAAATAATTAGGGATTGTGACAACTTATGGTGAACAGGTCTAGTCTAAATTTATATTTTCTGTTGAGAAAATTCTTAGATCCAGTCATTTCATTCAGCTTCACCCTGGATCAGAGGTCACTTAGGAGAGAGGCTGTTTGCCATGAGTGGTGTCTGCAGTGATAGTCCTCTTACTAAAATATTATTAAGCAGATTTGTAAAAGAATGTACAATATTTTTTTATAAGAAGTCTGACCATTCAATCTCTTATTTGAATATGGATAAGTCTGTGTAAACATTTATTCATATTTTATCTACCTTTCTTCTTTTGTAACAAGTGTATTATAGATATATAACTCTTTACCCTGAAGTCTGCAATAGATAAAATGTGGACAAAGCACAGGTAATGACAACTCTTTGTTATAGCCTTATACTTCAGAGACCTAATATAAATTAAAGTCTAACTCCTCCCAGATGTCTAGTAATTTTTAAAGCATAGGTTTATTTTCCATTTGTGTTCTGATAACAAGTTCTGTTTGTGTTCTTCCTATCTGCAGGTCTTCACTCAATTATTAAAGAAGATAGACATAATTCACAGGTGACTAGAATTTAAAATAAAAAGGCCCTGAAGAATATAATTTTGACATTATTACTCAAGACAATTTTAATGAAAAAAAAAGTGCATTTAGATGAGACAATTTAAAAGGATGCAAATTAAGAAAAGGCAATGGAAAATTCACAGTACCTGAACAGTATTTGCATGGAGGCTACCAATTTAAGGGTGATTAAAATGTTTTCACAAATTAAACTACAGCAGGAAAATTGCTTGATTATTCATACAGTTAATTACCTGGCTATACAGCAAGGGCTTTTCTTATTATATTGCATCACTTAAAGGCTGACTGCTACAGAAGAGGCATGTCATGGGTTTGGATTAAATACAGTTTTAAATTGTAATTGTACTGAACAGTGGACTCCAATTGAGACTGTATTAAGCACTCTAATTTGGGAAGTCTACTTTTGAAAAAGTAAATGCCTAAACTCGAAATATACAATCGATCGTGTAGGCTAGCACAAAGGCTTCAGAGGAAAGCATTAGGACTTGGTACACCACTTAATTATCTTTCCAAGTTGAGTTTATAATAGTGTAAGCATTGAAGCATGAGATTCAGTCCTGCTCTACAAGTTTCAGTATTAATTTTTATAATGCTGTAATGTCCTGTGAAAATAACTGTGAAACCATTAAGTTACAGTACTCACATGTTAGAAGGCCAGATTCTGTATCAGTTGTACTCAGCTCCAGTTGCTTATGTGAACTCTGAGGTAGAATCAGGTTTAAATCTCAGAAACAAACTTCCTAACTTGATAAAGTTGTTAATGAAAATTGTATTATTTACCATGATTATGGATTTCTGCAAGCCAAACTAGCTTCTGAACATGGCAGTCCCATTTCTTCAGCTCACAGAACTGAGGTTCTGGAATGTTGCACTCTCAACTGGTGTTAGTCAACTGGGAGAAAGAAAATGTTAATAAAAATGCTTTTAGTATTATTTACCAAAATTATGTGTAGTTGTTTACATTTTATGGTTCAAAGGGACTGTCTGTCTATCTGCAACTTTCTACTTACACAGCCAATTTATTAGGTTGAGTGAGTAGGTTATTGCTATGGTATAAAACTTTTTAATACAAATTCCTGTTAAAACAGAAGGTGTGATACTGGATAACAAACATTTCCAGTAGCTCAGCAAATTCCTGATGACTTTCCGTAAGGCACACTGAGTACAATTCCTTTCCTTCATGCCAGCAGGTTGAAGTGTTCTTCTAAAGAAAATAATGATTTCCAGATCAAAAAAGATATATTTTGTTGGGACTTGTGTATATTTATATACATAACAGAATTTGCCTAATGGGCTGCTATTATTTGCTTGCATAATGTACATTTGAAAGATCTGGAATTTCTTCTACAATGCAGCTATTTCTTTTAACTATGATGACATTTTACATAAAAGGAAAAAAATAGGTAGTAAATCTGTTCAATTCTAAAAATTTAGAGAAGGTATTCTAATTCATAGCTGGCAAAATACAGCAGAATACATTGCCACAAATCGTCAGTGTGTCTAAGTGGGACATAGTTAGATGCACAAAATCTTTTTCTAACTTGTATTTGCTTAAATAACTAAATGTATAACATTAAATATGTAAATAGACACAAGGAAATATACGTTTTATTATTTTTCACAATTTTTTGCTTCTTGTTGCAGGCAGACTTAAGATGCCTTTTGTATAGGTATCACAAGCAAAGAATGTTTTAAATAACAAAAGAACCAAACACATAGGTATGATTCCCAGAAGCAGAAAAAATATTTAGTTGTTACACATTATCTCAGTTAACATCTACTTTAGAGGATTATGAAGACTTGTTATAATTACATTTTGGAAATAATTGTTCACATTTGTCAATATATCTTTTAACTGCCATGCTTATGGCAATCTCTTGCTTACTTTGACAGAATATTTGCTCATTTGGGTTCTCTCAAATTTACAGGACAACGCACTTAGTGAATCAAACTTTATCTGGCACTGCTCCCTGATGCAGACATCAGGCCTTACTGCAAGTAGGTCATTAAGCCAAAACCTGAGTAGGAGTCAAGTGAACAGCCACAAGATTAAAGTAAAACTGTCAATTTACATAACTTTGGATTCATCTATCCTCACCTGTAAAATTTTGCTGTTTATTCCTGCAATTTTCCTTTTCTCTTGCTCATTCTGCCCCTTTTCTTCTGAATAGTTCTCTGAAATTTTCCTTTCCTTTTTAATAGTAATTTTAAAAAAACGTTGCTTTTTCTTATTGCTACTGTGAAATTTCTGAATTTATGCCAAATAGAACATGACACAAATGTGGAAAGGAATCCCCAAAATGATTTTTACCTATGTTAAACTACAAAAGATTCACTTGTGCCAAAAAAAGATGAGTCCTTCACCATCCATGACTTGCCTGAGTTATTTATGATAATTAAGTAGGACTTGTGTATTGATTTTTAGTTCCTGCTTCAATTCTGCAAGAGAAGAGTGTTTCTATCAGACAACTGTCATGCTCTTAATGAAGGTACAATATCTACTGGAAACATTCCACAGGAAGGTCACAGTGGAAGAAATTGTAACTAAATTACTAGCACTAGAGATAAGCTTCTGCTTTTCAGTTTTAGTCTTCTTACCTATCTAAATCACAGTGTCTCCTAATTAAATGTCTCAACCTTGTTAGCCCAAGGTTTACTGTTACTGAGCATGAACTGTTCATGTTTTAAGCCTGTAAATCACTTACAGTGGCAGAAAAGAGTGCTGTCCTCTAGGGGTATTTCAAGTGGAAGATACCAAAATGTGACTGAGTGTCAGAAGACTAATGTATGACTTCAGCATCTATTCAGCTCCTTTAAATCCTGTCACCTACATGTTTTGTTTAACAGAGGGAGCTCAGGGGAAGTAGTACAGCATGGCCTGTATCTTTATGGGTAACCTGCCTTCCCTTCACAGTAAGTCACCCCTGCCTACTCTACTTGTAGGGAGCTACTATTATCTCTCCTGAGCATTTCTGGTGAGAGATTTATACTGAAAAAAACAAGCTGTGTGATGAAGCATGTTAACAATTAAACAACATGGACCACTGTATGCCCCCAAACCACCGTATGCCCCAAAACTCTGTAGTTTACTAGTTACCAAAGTAGCCATTTTTAAAGCCATATTTTGCCACTGAATTTGGAGGCAAGTATGTAATGGATGATTACTTACTTATCTTAACTCTTGTTAAGAGCTGTCACAGGGCACTGGGACAAGAAGTCATTCCTCCATCCCTCCCTCTGCCAAAATGTATAGATTCTTAGAGCCAATTTGCCCCTGTATGAGAAGCTGAAGCATATCACCTGCAATTCAGTGTACTTTGTATTTCATTTGTTGTGCCTCACAGGCAGGGAAATCTTGTCTTCCAGCTAGTAAAAAAATCCTAAATGACAAGCTTAGGTGAATATGAGAAGCAGAATCCACTGTCTGGCTTATCTCTATGGTTTTTAATTTTAGTACATTGAGAGTACATTGATGAGCCTCTTCTATAAAGGAAGCTACTGACTAGCCAGCAGCTCAGTCCTGTGAGATACTATTTGCCCCACCAGTATTTCACATGAATACTGGAGAAAGTGCATCATCCCTTCCAAACAGAATGCATTTTAGTTGCTTTACTCTTCTGGCTCCTACCTCTCAGAAAGTGGCACCTCCGTATGCACACTCCATTCACCTTAATAACAATGAACAGAACTCAAGGGACAATTTAAACAGAAGGTGAAAGTGAATCCTGTTTTCAATGAAGTACAATACTGGAAAAAAATCTGACTGTGGATGTTCTTGTATAGAATACAGTGCATAGAAAGGTTCTGCTGGGTCAGGAAGTCTCTGTTCTTCTAGTGAAGCTGTGTTCTCCATTACACATTTGTTAAAAATCCTCCTTGTTCTCTCTAGTCAGGAGTTTCAAGTGATAAGAATCCAAGACAACTTTTGAAAAGCTATTTGACAATCTGATTTTTATAAGTGTCAGGAAGATATTTCAAACATAGTTTCAAAATTTCTCTTGTCTTAATAACATTTGGTTACATACCCTGCATCACAACAGATTTTTTCCCCACTGTATTATATGTGCACTTGATACACATGTGCCTCTAGATACTCGCAAGGCTTTTTCCTACTTATCATCAGCTATTGCCAGAGATGTGCAGCCAAGGTTTCTATTTGCCATAGTAGGGACTCAGTATACTGTCTGTCTTCATTAATCTCATTTGGGAAAGGTGAGTGAACAGATCAAGTTCCTTTATTATTCCATCTTTGCTTCATCATTAAAGGTGAAATTATGTTGCCCTAACCATTGACATCCGATGACAGTATAGACATATTAAAGCATCCTGCCTGCCCTCCAGCCACCATTGCAGAACAGTATGGATCTCCTCTGCCCTATTCACCAGCTCCGCATAGGTGATTGTCCCCTGAGCATGTATCAGAGAAGATTGGTCAACTTAGTCATAATCAAAATGTCTGTATTGGAAGGGGACTAAATTTAAACCATCAAGAAACATGCTTAAAAACTGACTCCTGAAGCATTGTTAAGGATAAGACATAAGGAAGAATTTCTTCACCATGAGAGTGGTGAGGCACTGGAACAAGTTTCCCAGAGAAGTTGTGGATGCCCCATCCCTGGAGGTGTTCAAGACCAGGTTGGATGGGGCCTTGGGTAACCTGATCTAGTGGGAGGTGTCCCTTCCTGTGGCAGGGAGGTTGGAACTAGATGATCTTTAAGGTCCCTTCCAACACAAACTATTCTATAGTTCTATAGAGGTGTAAAATTCACTAGAGAAAAGGAAAATGTATTAAAATATAGGAGTGTAGGATGACTAGTGGCTAAACACACACACATAAAATCCTAATTTGAGTCTCTTCTCAAGAGCAGAGTAGAACTTTTAGATATTTCTGTTACCTATCTACTGATCAACCCACTTCATCATTATTGTTGATAACAATTGTTAACATTTATTTGGGTAAGTTCAGGTAAAGACAGAATATTTGAAGCAGTGTAGTGACTGTTGATGATAGAATTGAAAGATAAATAAAATAAAAATGAAAATCAAATAATTATGTAATACTGTAGGAAATCTTGTAAGACAATTGTAAACGAGGAAAATAGTACTCTGTAGCTCCATACTGAAATAAAAGCACGAGTTTTTCAAGTATGAGTATTCATGTTAAGTTACATTATTGTATAGATTTTACCCCCTGCCATAATTCTTCTGTTGTTCTACAGATCATACCAAAAGATTTATTTGATCTGAAATAGTGCTGACATGGAAAAAAATACGAAAGGAAGACCCTGCAATAGTGAATAATAGGATAGGATCAACACTTTTTCTATTTTTGCTCTGATTTTGACAGCCATGTCTTTGCTAAAACCAAAGTAATAAGGTCAAAGGAAAACATTCAGAACAAGAAAACTGCTGGTCTAGCAATGTTTTGTAGTGCTGACACAAACTATGAGGTAGCTCTTCAGCTTGCTTAGTGCATACAGAATTTTCTATTGATATTGATATTATTTTGTTATTTTGTTTTAGTTATACTATTTTCTCACATTTTAGCTTTGTTTTATTCTGATGGTACCCAACAATGTTTCATATATGTAAGATAATTTTGTTTCTGAATCTATTTTTTCCTCTTCCAAGACACGGTTTTGACTAAAATTTCCACTGCAGCAACTACTTCCTACCACTTTTTTTTTCTGAAACATTTGACATAGTAAGACCCCTTTAGCCCCTGAGAATCCCCAGCCACAATTACCAATAATAACAATAAAAATAGTATTTATTTCTCACTTCAGGAGCTCTTATTGTATCCCTCTAAACATTAAAGGTAACAAATTTTCTATACTGAACAAGTTCATGGTAAGGCTATTCAATTGGTTACTGGCAACAGCAACTTCACAATAAAATATAATTGTAACTTAGGAACAAGGCTATTAAAACATCTATGTCAATAGTCTTGTACCATAACTTATTGTAAAAACCAAAAAAATTCATTAAAAAGCACACTCTGCCTTCCTGAGGACTTGAACTTTGTTCTGTTTCTTTTTCTTCACAAAATATGTAATAAAGCACTCCCTTAAATTTCCTTGATATATCTTGAGAAACTTACAGAAGAGCTATGAAAAATCTTGTTCATAATGTTGTTGAACAGCTAAATAGTCCCAATACTAAGGTAGGCACACACATTAGAGAATAAAATAAAAAGTTTTCTTCCAGTGTCTTCATCTAAGGAAAAGGGAAATACATAGCAGAATGTCTAAAAAACACTGCCAAAGATCATGCAGTAATTCTATATTGTTCCTTGAAAAAAACCCTCAACACTAGTTAAAAAAAAGATCGGTAGGAATCACTTGTTCACATTCAAGCTGCTGGTTTCAGGGGCATCACTTTCCAGACACTTGTGGACCACTTCATTAGCAAATGAGCTGCTTGGGGTGTCTGGTGTCCAAAGAGTGGTTCCTGTTAACACTGACAGCTTAAATGGATGCAGGGGTAACAGCTAACTGTGTTTCTTTTTTTTTTTCACCATGGGGGTATTAACTGGTAATGCTGACACAGCAAAACCAGAGTTGTGACTAGAGCGACATCACTTGTCATGGATCTCTACCTAGCAAGGTGATAGTTCGCTTTTATCCTAATGTGTTTGCAAGGATCAGCAGAACATATAGTGATATTCAATAAAAGAGTGCAGAAGGTTTATTTCAGAATTTGTCTTCCAGTGTTCTGAGATGGCTGTGATCCAGCCACCCTCATTACAAAATTTAGTGATACAACATGGCTTTTGGGAGATGAATATGATGTACCTGAGTACAGATGGCCTGAGATGTATTCTCAGGGGGTGTATGCAACTGGACTCAAAGAATTTTTAAGCAGTTTTTCAAGACCACAAGACATTGTGGCTTATTCAAAAGATAATGTGCAAAAATAGCAGTAAGAGGACATAACCAAATACATTTACTACAATTTCTCTAATGTACCCAGGGAGATTTACTCAAAGGAGGACTGCAATTCTATCCTATTTTAGCTGCACATCAGTGAAAAGAACTGTTCTAAGGCTTTGTTACAGACATAGCATTCAAAAATATGCTTTTCAGCTCCTTTAAACTTGATCTGATAATTATCTTTGATTTGAGGTCTCTCTTGTAAATCAATTTGTGACTTTTGAAAAAGCACTCTTTATGGTGAATTATATTTTTTCAATAAGTCAATTTTTCAATACATTTTCAGCTTTTCAATATACTTTTTTTGGCTCTGAGATCATTCTCTTTGCATTTGTACATATATAATTCAGATTGGTACTAGGTTTTTCCCACTAGCAAAATGCTTGGCTGAAGAAGTTATTCTTAAAATAGAGAGAGATGTTAAATCCACATTCACTGTGTAATAATTTCATTAAACGTAGTCATCACACAAGTAGAGAAATGCAGAAAAACACAGTGTGTCAAAAGTAAATATTTGTATCCTCATTAGACCTGGAAAAGCTTACTCATGTCAGACTGAAACTGTGACTTCTCTGAACTGCCTGGAATTTTTGCCACCAGTTCCTGCCACCAGTCAGGAACTCATGTCAGAACTAAGAGTCATCACATGTTCTTAAATGACTTACTTCCAAAGATGCTTTTGAAAATTCTGCTTTTTTGATGATGGCAGTTGCATAAAGGCTATGCACTCAAATACATTTTTCATAAAACAATAACCATTCTGAACTCTTTAATTTGCCATGTGTTCTTTTAAAGGAATAAACAACTTGCAGTGCTGCACAAGATAAAATTTGAATAAAAATTTAAAAAAAAGGTTACAAAATCAACTGTAACTGTCTGTGACCCCAGTCAGAGGACACAAATGTTAACAGCTAATTCACATTTGCCATGGTCGAAGTTTTGGCTCTCTGACAACAGCAGACAGCAAAAGCAAATGTGTGTATAACACGGGTTACAAGCCTGTAGTAGATCTCAGTTGTGTTACTGCTGCTTGACATCTGAAGAGGAGGTTGAGAGGAGACCTCATTGCTCTCTACAAATACCTGAAGGGAGGTTGTGGAGAGGAGGGAGCTGGCCTCTTCTCCCAGGTGACAGGGGACAGGACAAGGGGGAATGGCCTCAAGCTCCGCCAGGGGAGATNGAACAGCGAGCACCTATCCTCACAGCCTATCCTAGCTGAAGAGTGAGGCAAGCTATCTGAAATTCAAGTTAATGAATTCTCAGCTAATGTATTTTACTTGCCAGTTTGGACACTGGGGAAGAAGCTCGGAAGGCATCTGTCAATATTTCCACTCAACTTGGGTTCACTCACCATTCATCACAACAGTGGACCATGCTGACATCTTCTGTTAACACAAAATAGCATGTTTGGAGAGTATTCTTTTTGTACCAACTCTACATCCTCATATTTGCCTACCACAATGGAAAGTCAGTCTTCCTAGTCAAAGAACTAAAGAAGTAGATCACATAAATTTGCCTGTTCCACTTAGAAAGCCATTTAAACATAGCAGCAATGAATCAATTTATTGGTAAACTGTTAGAGGTATATATAGCATCCTGGCTGTCCTATTATGCAATTGTATTATGCAAATCTGCCTGCCTAAAAACAAAACGGGGAATTCAGAAGACATGTTCACTCTTAATTTCCTGCCTTTTCTCCTGCTGAAGACTCAGTTTTAAAACCATAAGACTACACCTTTGTGCATAAAATTTTGTCTCTCTACTATGATAGCTGATTAGCTTAGTTATGTTTGATGACAGTTATTAAAAATGGTTTAATACTGTGCATACAAACAATGCCACTGTGTTTTTGAACACTCACGTAGTGACTTATTTATTGGTACATCCCTTTAGTGCTATATGTACTAGAATGACAGATTTTTCTGTTAGAAATCATCCTTCATTGCCTTGAACTTATCAAGATGAGCAAGACTGTGCCATCCTCTTCCATAATGGCATTCATATCTTTAAAGTCAAAGCTTTCATAAAGATATTAGGTCTCTTGCAGGTAGATAAATTTGATCAGGTTCTTTGAAATAGTTAAAATTGCTCCTTAATTAGATATCTTAACTCTAGAAATACAATTATAATTTCAGGAAGCTGTTAAAGAAAACAGAGTTGAATACTTCACTTGTTGCTTCATTTAGATTGGCATCAATATATATCACTTTTCCTTACTGTGAAAAGACAATAGGTAAAATATTCCTTTTTAGCTGCTTTTTAGTCTTTGAATTTTATACCATATTCACTTTCATATTTTTTATCAATCCAAATGTTGGGATTGTTTTTCTAA
>WAAB01017677.1:961-31607 GCA_013389865.1 Piaya cayana
CCACCCTCACAGTAAAAGATTTCTTACTAATATCTTAATCTCTCCTCTTTCATCTTCAAACCCTTTCCCTCATCCTGTCCCTGCCCTCCCTGATACAGAGCCCCTCCCCAGCTTTCCTGGAACCCCTTTCAGTACTAGAAGCTTCTCTAAGGTCTCCCTGGAGCCTTCTCTTCTCCAGGCTCCACAACCCCAGCTCTCCCAGCCTGTGCTCATATGGAGGTGCTTCAACCCTCAAATTATCTTTGTGCCCTCCTCTGGACTTGTTCCAACAGATCCTTGTCCTTTCTGTGCTGAGGGCTCCAAAACTGAGCACAGGGCTCCAAACTGAGCCCTCACAAGAGCAGAGTAAAGGAGCAGAACCACCTCCCTCCTAAGGAGAGGAGGGACCCAGTCCGAAAGAATTTATAGCCGTGAGAATCAAATAATGTTCTACTTCATTTAGTTTTATTTCACCGTTTCCCTTCCACCTGCTGCTGGTGTTTGAATTGGCAGTGCCTGTGTGCTGCTGGAGCAGTAGGGAAAGGCTAATGTTTCATTTTATTACTGGTTTGTAGATTACTGATTGTACATTCAATCCAAATCTGCAGTCACGCGTGCCTGTAGCTGGAAGTTGCTGGGAAAATTTGTTCTTGTTTCCTCGAGGGAATTAAACCAATTTGCTTTAGTTCTGCCTGGCTGCATTTTCTGCATAAAGTCAAACCAATGGAGAAAGTCTTAAATTTCAGGTAGGGTCCGTAATTCATTGCCATTCAATCTTTCTTCGCGTGTTCTTCATTTTCACAAATCTGTAATCTGATTGTCCAGGTGAGCCTTCGACTGCTTAGAAATATTTATCTTCTAATGGTTTTAATGTCTGCAATAAGCACATTCCCAAATCACAAAGCAGAGGAACTAGGCTGTGTTAATTGCTGTAGTTCCAGTAAACTCCCTCTTGAGGAATCCACTCTGGAGATGAAAGACTTAGAAGAATACGTTTCTTATCCCATCTTGTTGTTGAGACACTGTTGTCTGCGTTGTAACAAATCCCAGTGAATTGATCTGTCCTTTTCTTCGCGTTGTATAACATCTGGTCTAACCAAATCTGTTTTGAAATTTGGAGCGCAGTTGTTTGATCTCTTCTCTGTTATTTCCAGAGTTATTTCCTGCCTCCACCTGCTTCTGTAAAGCATTAAAACCGGTGAGAGAGGGTAAATTAGAGAAGAGAAGGTGACAGGTTCAGTTTGTGTCAGGCAGGGTGGTAGATAAAGTCCTCCTTTTTGAGGAAACGGTTAAGAACCCCCCAGCAAAGGCAAAGCGAAGGGAAGCAAAATAAAAGATGCCTGCCTGGTGGAACAGAAGAGCTCGGAGGACTTGCAGTGTTCAGGGCTCTCGCTGCATTTTTCTAACTTAATTATTTATGTTTTCAAGATTATTCAAAGGCCAAGGCAGAACTTGAGTCTTTTCTTCTTTAACATCCTGAAATGTGGATGTTGACAGAAGCAGACCCGGCTCACTCTGTAGCAAAGCATTTGGGTTTTTAGTCATAACCTCTTGTTTTTCTCTGCCGTATCCTGGCTGTGGAGGCTTACCTCAAGAATAAATGACTGAGTGTGACTGAGCTAAGCTTGCCCAGCTCATGGTGAGGAGGCCAGGTAAGAGGTGGGCAGTGGTACCATGTGGCACAGAGTGGTTGGACCCCCTCTGTGCTTTCCCAGTGCCACGCAGTGACTTCTCGCTGTGTTCTTCCTGGGATGTTGTTAGCGTTAGCTCTCCTCTTGTCCTCTAGCCTGGGAGTGCTGTAGAATCATATAACATCCTGAGTTGGAAGGGGACCCACAAGGATCATGGAGTCCAACTCGTGTCCCTGCACAGGACAGCTCCAACATTCATTCCACGTGTCTGAAGGCGTCCAAATGCTTCTGGAATATTGTCGGGCTTGGTGCCTTGTCTGCTTCCCTGGGGAGCCATTCCAGTGCTCCACTATCCTCTGGGGGAAGAACCTTCTAATATTCAACCTGTCCCTCCCCCGGCACATCTTCCTGCCTTTCCCTTGGGTCTTATCAATGGTTGCCAGAGAGCAGAGCTCAGTCCCTGCTTCTCCTCCTCCTCCTGAGGAAGCAGTAAACTGCAATGAGGTCTCCCCTCAGTCTCCTCTTCTTCAGGCTGAACAGACCAGGTGACTTCAGCTACTCCTCATACAGGTTCCCTTCCAAACCCTTCACCAACTTTGTGGTCTCCTCTGGACGCTCTCCAGTAGCTTCAAATCCTTTTTATATCGCGGCGCCCAAAACTGCACCCAGTGCTCAAGGTGGGGATGCTGATAAAGACACGGTTTGGTGAGTGGAACTTGGATTGATTCTCTGATTTCTGATCTGTTGTGAAGAAAAGGGCAACATGCTTTGCAGGACTTCTCATCTCCTCAAAGCCTCAACTGGTGACACTTCTATGTGACTCCTACATGCCACCAGTGCAACATCTTTCCTTTGGCAGCAGTGTCTGGTTAAGCTGCAGGTCTTAATGCGTGTCCCACTTCAGTGCTGAAGGGAGGAGGCGATGCAGAACAGCCCCTGCAAACCCAAACTGAAAACAGCAAGGAAGGGTGAAAGCAGTTTCCTGGCAGTGCAGCCTCTTCTGGTGATTTATTTTCACACAGCCGCTCGGTTGCCCCAGGCAAAGATGTTTTAGCTGACAGTGGCTTATTGAACACTTCCATTTTTCCCCCCCTTTTTTGGTGGAGTTGGTGCGTGGCTGTTTGAGGAGCAGCTGTGGGGTCTGGCAGTGATCCAGCGCTGAAAGAACCAGCGCTTCTGCAGGCTGGGGGTGTGTGAGTGGATATAAATACAGGTTGGTGCTGCTCACCCAGCTGCATAAACCCAAGCCCCACAGTTTTTGGGGGGTCCATCATTTTACAACTCCAGCTGCAGTTGTGCCGTCTGCAGACACAGAGGAGATAGCAGCTGGGATTTAGTAGACTTGCGATGAAACAGTCCTCAAGACGTGTGAAAATAAACTGCCTGGCACCTGTCGCTGCGAGCACAAGAAGTGAAGGATGGCACCTGTAGGCCCATGAATCAGGCTGTGCCTGTTTGTCACCCAGGGGCTGGCAGGTGACAACTTGAAGGTGCTTGCCACCTTGCAGTGGGAAACGGCTGCATCAAAGGAGTCCGTAGAGCCCATTCCCAGGGCAGGATTGCAAAGCAGAGCCATTACGGTAATTGGAGCAGCGCATCAGAGCTAGGTCTCTTGTGGCAAACTTTTTGTTTTGTTGGCCCACCTGAGGAAATTGTCTGCTTCCAAACACTGAATGTGGCTGCCTCGCTAAACATCAAATCATGTTATTTTCTCTTTGCCTCCTTTCTTCCAAACTCTGCTATCTAGATTGGCTCCCTTTCTGTCTCAAAGAAGCTGTTTAGGCCTGCTCTCTGTCTAGTAGTTTGGTGTCCATAGGACCTGTTTCACAGGAGTTTTGCAAACTTACTGAAGCTTATCAGAAAGTCTGATGTCCTCTGTGAAGTTGTACTCTATTCCTCCTCACTGTAGCTGTTTTATAGCTGAGATGCCGCAGAAGTCATCTCCCATCTAGGCAGGCGTGCAGTTATAACGCAGAACAGCCGCCTCATGAAGGGACTTCAAAGCCATGTGCTGTTCCAGCGTGGATTTGAAGGATCTTTGCCATGGGCCAGTGGAAGCCAACTGGGAGCTGGAGTGAGATCTTAAATCCCTCCGGGCTCCAGGCTGTGCTGGTTTTATTGTTATTGTTCTTGAGCCTCGACATTGCAGGGTTCCCACTGGAACCCACTTGGTCTAGAACAGGCTTCCTTCTTGTCTCACTCTCTTTCTTGGTGTTTAGGGTAACATTTGTGGTGAGTTGCTTTTGGCAACAGAGAGAGCAGGGAAGGGAGTTGGCCTGGCCTGCCCACTGCTCTGTTAGCCCTGCAGTCAGTCATATTGAATCCTGTGTTCAGTTCTGGACCCCTCAGCACAAGAAGGATGTTGAGGCTCTGGAGCGAGTCCAGAGAAGAGCAACGAAGCTGGTGAAGGGGCTGGAGAACAGGCCTATGAGGAATGGCGGAGAGATCTGGAGTTGTTTATCCTGGAGAAGAGGAGGCTGAGAGGAGACCTCATTGCTCTCTATAACCATCTGAGGGGAGGTTGTAGAGAGGAGGGAGCTGGGCTCTTCTCCCAAGGGACAGGGGACAGGATGAGAGGGAATGACCTCAAGCTCCACCAGGGGAGATTTAGGCTGTACATTAGGAAAAAATTTTTCACACCAAGGGCCCAATGACCCACTCTCCCACTGGCAGAGGCTGCCCAGGGAGGAGGTTGATTCACCTTCCCTGGAGTTGTTTAGGGGATGGGTGGATGAGGTGCTGAGGGACATGGTTTAGTGTTTGATGGGAATGGTTGGACTCGATGATCTGGTGGGTCTCTTCCAACCTGGTTGTTCTATGATTCTGTGATTCTATGATATGTCTGTAGAAGGGCTTAGGAGAGCCAGAACCAGAAAGGAAGATGAGCTGGGGGAGGGGTTGTTTGCACTACAGGCAAGGACAGTAGCGGTGTGAGAAAAGCCCAGTAGAACAACTGTGCACAGACTATGGCAGAGAGGCAGTACTGCTGGGTACCATCTCCAGAGAAGAGCCTGGAATGTGGGACCAGCTCTGCCACGATCTTTCTAGCATGGATATTGTTTTATGGTAGACTTAAATCATAGAATCATGGAATGGTTTGGGTTGGAAGGGAGCTCAAAAAGGTCACCTCCCACTGGATCAGGGGCTCCAAGCCCCATCCAGCCTGGCCTTGAACCCCTCCAGGGATGGGGCAGCCACCACTGCTCTGGGCAGCCTGGGCCAGGGCCTCCCCACCCTCACCACACAACATTTCCTCCTGAGATGTCATTTAAATCTCTTGCTCTTTCAACTTCAAGCCATTCTCCCTCATCCTATCCCTGCACTACCTGATCAAAAGTCGCTCCCCAGCTTTCCTCTGGGCCCCAAATACAGCAAAATGTGGTGCTGGTAGGAGGTGAAGTCATTATTTTGACCTAACCAGGAGGGCAGCTGCTTGAGAGAAGAGACTTGAGGTGAGGATGTGCTTGGGAGCACTTGGTCTTAATGCACGCAGCAAACTGTGGGCAGTGGGAGCCAAAGCACAATTGCCCAACTGAGCTGGTTTTCATCAAAAATGCATTTTTTAATACAACTATGTGCAACACTTCTTGTTTAAAAACAATCTGGAGTCCAGGCTGCCAGGAAGGGAGAGTGTCTTTTGGAAAAGAGCAGGATCTCTGGAAAGGGCTCGAGTATTTTTGCAAATAACTGGGTATGTTCAGTCTGTGTTGAGAGGATCTGAGTCTTGGTGCCTTTCTAAAGGATGCTGAAAATGGAGTGAGCTCAGAGAGGAGCAAAACCACTCACGACTGGAAGGTGAACTGAGGACATTTCCGTGCTTAGGAATTTACAGCATGAATTCATACTCTGCAGTTAACTTTCGAGTGTAGACGTGCCCTGAGAACCGTCCAAGCTGGAATGAGATGCAGCTTTTTATCAGCAAGGGAAATTATCGACTGGAGCAGAAAAGTGTGCGCAGATTTGACCTCAGATGGGTTGTTTGGTGTTCGTTGTGTTATGATTCAGCCACAATTAGATGCGCTTGATAGCAGTGACGGAACTTGCTGTAGGAGCTGAGGGGAAGATCCCTTTGGGTTCACGATGTCCGGTGTCCTCATGTGTTCAGGAACTACAAGAGTCACAGCGTTCAGGAGAGATGAGGAATAAGAGGAAAAGGGTGAAAGGATGGGAAGAAGGAGAGCAAAACAACTCATGACAAAGCAACAGAAAAAGATGAGAAAAGGGAAAATGAACAAAGGTGAAGATGTGGAGAAGGAACATGCAGAGGGGACATCCAGGCACTAAGCGTGAACTCAGATGTCCCATGTCTTGGCCCCCTAAGCACTCCCTTTTTAAATACCATGCGTGTCACATCACATCTCTGTGTTTCAGTTCCCTGCCTATGGGATGGAGGCGATAACTCCCTGCCTTGAGGAGCAGTGAGATCCTCTAGGACGGGGTGTTTATCTTACGCTGTGCAGTGTTACTCATATGTAAGCACAATCGTAAGTGCTCCATCTCATTAATTAACAAAGCCAAGAGCAGCTGTGGGCAGATAGAAGCAGCGTAACATGCAAAACAGGAGCGAGATGGGAGTAGTGATGAGGGCTGGTTTGCTCTAAACTTCCTTACAAATACGTGGATTGCAAACATTTTCACTCCAAGCTTATATTAGGAAGAGAATGAATTGTTTCTCACTTAGGGGGTTTGATTTGACAGGGAGATGTTTGCTTTTGTTACCGTATGTCAGTGTGTGCTCTTACTTGTGTTTCTGAGCTGCTCCTACATCTGCTGGTTCCTACCTTACGCCAGGACTGCTTGCAGACGCATTTTCCTTGGGTGGATGCAACTTTAGACATGTTTGTGGATACGAGTGGAACACTATGAAGTTCTCTTTCTTCCCACCTGCCGTGTTGTGTGGGAGCACAAGCGCGTACTTGCCTTATTGTGAAAGAAATCGCTTAAGAACATCTTGGGAACATATTTGGGTGTAATCGAGACAACAATCTAAGAGGTAAAAGAACTATAATTTGCACAGTGTGTACTGCGGAGGTTCCATGAACGGTAACCACGCGGGCTGAATTTCCCTCTCAGCTGAACCTGGACAGTTCTGAATAATGCGGAGGCAGAACCGATCCCCGTACAGTTATCAGTTTAATTGTAGGATATCAGCATGCTCAAGATCACACTCTCCTGCCTCTGTGTTCCTGTACACAGATGCCACAGAGAGGGCAGTTACACTGCCTGCGTTGCACGAGAGACCTGGCTCACACAGAGTAAAGGTAGCTGGGATCTGCACTCACTCAGGGAATGGCCTTGCTCATGTCCTATCTGAACCTCTCCTGCTGCAGCCATTTCCACACGTCTCATTTGCCTATCCCAGGGAGAAAGGCTCAGCACCTCCCTCTCCACATCCCCTCAGAAAGATGCAGAAAGCGATGAGGTTGCCCCTCAACCTTCTTCCCCCAGAAGAACCAACAGAACAAGAGCAGTGAGAGTTTTGTTTCCTTTTCCAGAGCAGTGAATGCCCGTGAATTTAAGGAACAAAACTTTAAAAACAGGAATTGCTGCAAATTCTTCCATTTCAGGAGATAGTTGGAAGTTGATTGAGTGTTAAACCTTCACCTTTCTTCCCTGCAGCTTGTCACGAATCCTGTTCCTCGTGCTGGGGGGCTGCTGAGAACAACTGTTTGACCTGCAAAGACACATCGCACGTGCTCAAAATGGGACTGTGTGTGGCCAGCTGTGGACAGGGATTTTATGTGAAGAACGGAATCTGCAGCGGTAAATGCCTTTTTTTTCTTCCTCCGGTTGCAAGGAGCTTGAGAAATGCTCTGCAAAAAGGGAATCAATATTTCATTTAGCTGCGCGGCAGCTGTGATTTTATTCATGTCTAAGGAGCCAGATGCACCTTGTGCATAAATATCGGATGAGGAAAGCTGCTGTTTGCTTGTAAGATTATTAATTCATTTAAGCTAATCAGATGCTGAAAGGTTTAAGGTTTTTTTTTCCCCTCACTGAACAGCCTGAAAGCCTAACTGAGGTGTTTCTGAGGGCTTGACAAATCCATTTGTCTACGGAAAGAAAAATGGCCCTTGCCAGCAGGTTTCTGTAAATTTGATTATAATTCAGCATCACAGTAACTAATACCTGCAGAACGAATGGAACCGGGGAGCTGGGAAGGTTTGCTGAGGAGGTAACGAAAAGAAGGCTGGAGTTATTTAAAGACCTAAGTCAAACAGATCTTGAATGAGAGAAAAATCTCAAATAAATGAAAAATCTAAAATTTCTCACAACGGTTCAAGTCAAGTCTGGGTTTCTGCTGGCAGCTGCCTCCTTCTGCTTCAAAGGACTGTCCGGCTTCGTCAGTAGAAACGACGCAGGGATCCTCTGTCTTTATCTTGCTGAGATCCAACTAGCCAGAGAGTGCATAAAGCTTGGAGAACGTTGACAAAATTGTTGCTATTCAGGCCGTTTCTGAATGGATTTCACTTTGACCGAGTTCCCCTTCAGTTTGATTGGTGGCTTTATCTGTAAATTCTACTTAACCGTGCTTTGAAGTGTGTAGACTTGAAACCAAACATCTATAGCTGAAAGTTTCATACTGCTTTTAGGTCTCTTGACTTCAGAACTGGCTGCCTGGGAGAATATAGACCACAGGAATTGATAAGAAATGTTATAATGCTTGAATTTCAGGTGCATTTTCACACTTAAAACTTTGATTTGAAGAAACTTACAACTTAGCACTCTCCCCTGAAAGGAGGTTGTAGGGAGGTGGGTGCTGGTCTCCTCTCTCAAGTAACAAGTGACAGGACAAGAGGGAATGGCCTTAAGTTGCAACAGGGCAGGTTTAGACTGGATATTAGGAAGAATTTCTTTCCTGACTGAGTGCTGAAGCCCTGGAAAAGGCTGCCTGGGGCATTGGTGTAATCACCACCCCTGGAGGCATTCAAAAAGCGTGTAGATGTTGCACTTGGTCACATGCTTTAGCAGGCACAGTGGCGATTGGCTGATGCTTGGATGAGCTGAGAGGTCTTTTCCAACCTTAATCATTCTGTAATTACATAAAAGAGGAGGGGGATGAAAATTACATACTTTTTTAAATGAACTTTTCTTCCATCTTGTACCTCCTGACCAGTCTCAAATGTGATGCTTGTTGTACAAGGGTACATAAAGATGTATAAGCTGGTTTTTGTACATGGAATTGTTCAGAATGGTGCTACCTTCATTAGCTAAGGTTGTGTCAGGAGTGGCAGTGTTGGTTGAGATCCGTTCTAGATATTTGAACTTTCTTGGAGTCCTAAGCAGGATATAGTCAGCAAATACTTGTCTGCCTCCATAAATATCAGTGCTTACTCCAGGAAAGGTTCCTTGTGCTGGAGAGGAACATTTAAAGATGCCTTTCTGATGAAGAAAGGACAAGGTATTGTTTGTCTTGCTTTATTTTATGCGTGTGGCCAGGCTGATGGCTCCATCATTCTTCTCTTGCTGAGTGTGTTTCCTTAAGGAGCTTTGCTCTTTGGCAGCTTGTGACCAGTCCTGTGCGACGTGCTCTTCAGAGCAGCCCTGGTGTTTGACTTGCGCTTCCGAGAAGCTGTTACACGATGGGAAGTGCATTTCGGAGTGCCCAGATGGATATTTCCCAAGTAGCAGTGGAAGATGCAGAGGTAAGAGGCACATTTGCATGACCTTCTCTAAGGCTCTCAAGGCATCCTCCACACGTTGTCTTATTTTCCACATATATTTAGCCATGCAGGTGGACTATTAAGAGCACAGAGGTGAGAGCAGGGACAAGGAATTTTATTTTGGGGTGGGGGTTTTTTGTTGAATTGCAATAGATTATTTTAAATAACCTCTTTGCTTTGCAAGGCATATTAAAACATGCTGAGATACGTATTTCAAGCGCTACGTGAGTGGGAGTTATTACAGTTACTAAATGCGAATACATGTGCTCCTCTGCTCGTTATGGAAGTTTTCATAGTTGACCAGAGGAGGTTAAGGCAGCCACACCACTTGCAAGAAGAGAAAACAGGATATTTCAGTTCCATGTTCTCTTGTTTCTTGATCAGCTTGTCACGATTCCTGCTCCACATGTGAAGGACCCCTGGCCACTCATTGTACCTCCTGTTCCCACCCTCTGGCCCTGCACCAGGGCCAGTGCTTACAGGGCTGCGGAGAGGGTTTTTACCAGGATCGTGATGTCTGCAAGGGTAAGTCTGCAAGGGCAAGTCTGCAAGGGCAGAGTCCAATGGCATGAGGTTTAACACAGCCAAATGCCGGGTCCTGCACCTGGGGCACAACAACCCTATGCAGAGCTACAGACTGGGTGAGGTCTGTTTGGAGAGCTGCCAGGAGGAGAGGGACCTGGGGGTGTTGGTCGACAGCCGACTGAACATGAGCCAGCAGTGTGCCCAGGTGGCCAAGAAGGCCAATGGCATCCTGGCTTGTATCAGAAGCGGTGTGACCAGCAGGTCCAGGGAGGTTNATCAGCTTGTCACGATTCCTGCTCCACATGTGAAGGACCCCTGGCCACTCATTGCACCTCCTGTTCGCACCCTCTGGCCCTGCACCAGGGCCAGTGCTTACAGGGCTGCGGAGAGGGTTTTTACCAGGATCGTGATGTCTGCAAGGGTAAGTAGTGCCCTTGGAGTTCCCTGGCTCCTTCCTTTTACCAGTCTAGAGATACTGGTCTTTGTCGGGCTGTACTCGGAGTGCCCAGCTACGATGCTGATCTTTGTCCCATCCTCAACTGATTAATGAGCAGTTCCTGTCTTTGCCTGCTGATTGTTTTCTACTTTGAGAAAAAAGCAGATTTTCTCAAATATTTTCTGTGTTCACACACTGAGGATGTAGTGATCTTGGTGTCCTTTCTCTCTCTGTCGCTGAAATAAATCTACATTTCTTCCTAAATTATCTTGACCCGAGTTAAGAGGTGGATGAAATTCAACACTCACCTGGTAGATTTGCAGAGACTGTGGCCATTTTTGCAGCAGCGGAGGACCTGAGAGCTGGGAAGATGGATTTATATTTCCTGTGAGCCCTTCAGACTGTCATTCCTTGCAGTCTCTCCTTGTGAGGTTGTGTTCGCTGTTGCAGTCCCAGAAATTAAAGGAAAACTGCCTGCCTGTGGCACAGTACTGCAGATTTTCCCCACATTATTTGTTCACCAGCTTTATGCAAAAAAAAAAAGAGCTGTTATTTGGCAGGGGCTGGGGGGGGAAGATGTCAAAGTGTAATAATATATGTAATAATATATACAAAGTTTAGTAAAATCCCTGTTCCATTATCGGAAGTGCAGCATCTTATCTGTTTATGGAGCAGATTTCTGCAAAATCTGCTCTTTGCTAGTTCTGAGCGTCACCCTCTCTGCAGCAATAGAAACTGGAAAGAGGGATGGACAGCAGGACCCAAACCAGTTGTTTTCTCCCCTTTCTGTCTCGCATTCATGACCAGATGCCCAGGTTTACACAATTGTTAGGGGCTTGTCCATCTCTCTGAGAAGGCTGTTCTGATTGCTGTGGTTCTCACTGCTCTCTCGACCTGTGCGCACAGGTTGCCACCCGACCTGCCGCTCCTGTGTTGGCCCGGGACCCTCTCGTTGCCTGCGGTGCACGGTGCCGGAGGACGTACTGCAGCCTCTCCAGCCGGCAGAAGGAGCCGTGCACGGCCTGTGCCTCTCTCGGTGTCCAGCCCGGTTCTATGAAGACAGCACAGGAGTCTGCAAAGGTAAGTAGAGGGTGGGAACAACTGTTCAAAGCCTTCAGCCTGGGGCTGCACTGGATTTTAGGAGCTTGGAGTGGTCTTCTACATTGTTTGATTCTTACATGCTTTGAGCTCCTGTGTTTGCCTTGTGACAGTCATTAATGTTTAAACTCAGTAACTTCCAGAATTGTGTATTCTGGTACTTTTGAGGGAAAACACACTCTACATATAATTTGTGGCAGAGATTCAGTTCTTCACAGCTCAGCATATCTTTCATGTTGCTGAAGTTGAGTATGTGATTTTTACCACTGACTGACTTTGAAGCAGGCTCAATCCTTAAATCCTTTTCAGAAAAGACTGAGCTGTCTCCTCCTTAGCCCTTGGAGCAGGTCAAGCCATTCTACAGCCTCTTTTGAGTAAGCTCATCTGATAGATGCCCTGCAGCACACGTGCCATCACTGCTCCTGAAATTCCAAGTAGGAAACGTTTCCATGAAGACTAGAGTTTGGGAAAGAGGCTGATGTGATGTATATTGGGTGTGTATGTTGTTTCAGACATGAGAGAAAGCTGCTGTGGACCTCAGCGAAGAGTGTTTACTGGGTGGACTGGCAAGCCAGGCTGGCTGTACAGGGCTCAGCAACAAATACCTTCCTGTTGTCACGGTGGAGAAAGCAATACGACTGTGCTATAGGATGGTAGCAGTCAAGAGAAGCTAGAATTTATTTAGCTCACCCTGTCTTCCTACTTTTCCCTTCCGTGCAGAGTGCCACTCCTCCTGCGCAAGCTGTGTGGGGAACACGGCTCAGGACTGTACGGCCTGTCTGTCTTCCCACGTCCTGCTTGATGGCAGATGCCTCTCGGAGTGCCCGGAGGGGCTGTTCAGCCACAAAGATCGCTGCTATGGTGAGTGCGTAGCGCAGGCACCTGCAGTTTAATTTCATGGCACGCACACTTTGTGATGCATCTCTCCAAGTAATTAGAGATGCTGTCGGATTTATAAGGGGCTATTTAAGTATTTTCAGAATAGAATGGTCCAATTTTAGGAAATGGAATCTCCTCCTAATGGGAGAGAGGTGTACACATTGAGTCATAATTTACAATCAATTTTGCTGCTCTGGACTGTTTCCCGAAAGATATTTTGCATTTCATTTCAGTAGGCTTGGATGATACTGTGAGCCAGCGTGCTGTGGCAGAAGAGGTCTTTACTGCATGGGCTTCTTTTATTTGGCTAGATAAGCACATTGTCCTTATCAGTTAGCTTCATTTTTAATCCACTGTTGGCTGAGTTTAGAAGGAAGGAATTCTGCAGATACAGGAGAAAAACCATTACATGTGTGAATATCCCTAGTCAGTAGGGGAACAGAATTATTTATTCACATCTCAGCCTTGCCCACCAACCATCAAGTGACCTTCTTTTTCAGCTTGTTGGATCCCATCTAAGCAGAGGCCTGTAACGTTTCCACTCCCTGCACTGGGCAGGGACACCTCCCACTGGATCAGGGGCTCCAAGCCCCATCCAGCCTGGCCTTGAACCCCTCCAGGGATGGGGCAGCCACGGCTTCTCTAGGCAGCCTGTGCCAGGGCCTCCCAACCCTCACAGGAAAACATTTCTCCCTCATATGTCATCTCAATCTCTTCTAAGAAGCTCAGATGTGATGAAGAAGGATCGTGATGTGTTATGTCTTAAACTCTGGAGCTTTATGCCGTGACAGCTGGGGAGCAAGCAATTGTATGGAGCCTGGGGGAGTCCTGAGTTGGGAGATTTTTGAAGTTGTGTGCTTTTATTCACAAAAGAGCTTTAAAAGTCTTTTTTTTAAGAATTTTTCTGCAGATCATAAGCTGCAGTATTTCTGTCTCCCTCAGATCTGTAGCATGGAAATCACAGAAATACAGCCTCAGTCTTTAAAGGTGGAAGGATGCAAAAGCAGCCTGAGTGAAATGTTTTTGAACAATCTTAACCGCTTTCTTTGCAATCTTTTTGTTGTGCTTTTAGGAGACAGAATAGCTGATGAGCTGGTGTGACTTTCAGGTTTTATACGTTTCAGACCTGTGCAGAAATCATTCCTGGGTTTTCCACTCATGAATATCAAACTCACACCACGGTGACGTTCATACAGTCCCAAGACATTTAATTTATCTACCCTGTGCGTCCCACTCTCTTATGTGCACGAGCATATTCTGGAGGGAGTAATAAAAGAGCTCATCTCTTTATATTTTGTATAGATCTGTACCTTGATTAATGCCGAGAACAAGCATGTTTTTAACTTGACAGCTAATTTCTCATGTTGTTTATTCCAAATGAGGATGTGAGTGCCTTCCAGACCACAGCTCTGTAGTCACTGTTGCTATTAGATCATCACGTTTTGTAGGAGAAAATGATGATTATAGGGGCTGGCTCTCTGGGGAGGGGAGAGCGCAAGGTGTTCTGTACCGACAAGTGTTGGTTTTCTTATCCAGCTTGTCACCCATCCTGCAAGACGTGCCGTGGCCCTTCGGATTTGGAGTGCTTAACTTGCCATCCCCACGCGACTCCAGCCGGTGGGAAGTGCAGGACGAGGTGCAAGGAAGAGCAGTATCTCAACCTAGTGGGATATTGTGTGGGTAAGTAAGAGGAGGCGGTGTGGGTCCTACGGAGCAGTGATCTTGTATGGTTGATAATACCATAGTGGACGTGCTTTTAACAGGCTGCAGCTCTGCTCTGTTCAGTGGCGAAGAGAGAGTTAGCCTGGAGAAGAGGAGGCTGAGGGGAGACCTCATTGCTCTCTACAACTACCTGAAGGGAGGTTGTGGAGAGGAGGGAGCTGGGCTCTTCTCCCAAGTGACAGGGGACAGGACAAGAGAGAATGGCCTCAAGCTCCTCCAGGGGAGATTTAGACTAGAGATTAAGAGGAAGTTTTTTACGGAAAGGGTCATTGGGCATTGGAATATGCTGCCCAGGGAGGTGGTTGATTCGCCTTCCCTGGAGGTGTTTAAGGCACGAGTAGACGAGGTGCTGAGGGACATGGTTTAGTGTTTGATAGGAACGGTTGGACTCGATGATCCGATGGGTCTCTTCCAACCTGGTGATTCTGTGATTCTGTGAAGTGCTTAACGTTACCAGGCCAGGTGCTTTTCTGTGTCTTGATCCAATCTGGGCTTTACAGCACCCTCCCTGCCAAGCTAGGGGGGACCAGGACCAGGGAAGTTCCTTAGGTCCTGCACTGAGCTTCAGTAGAGGGAGTTAGGGAAACAGTAAGTGTTTAAGGGATGGGTGGATGAGGCGCTGAGGGACATGGGTTAGTGTTTGATAGGAATGGTTGGACTCGATGATCTGGTGGGTCTCTTCCAACATGGTGATTCTATGATTTTAAGCAGCTGATGGGGCCCTAAAGAAAAACTGGCAGAGCCAGCCTTGCTGTGTGCGGTTTTGGGAGCTAAGAGGATTTATACACAGGGCTTATACTTTGTGGGTGCTCATACCTGTACTTAAGCCTGTCTTCAGAAGCCACTGATTGCAGTTACCTGTTTAAAAAAGAAAAATAGCTTTTAATCCATCATGCAGACATGTATAAACTTATGCTGGGAACTGTTCCAGCAGTTTCTGAGCTTTATCAAGCCTTTTTTTTCTGTTATCCGAGAAGAATATGTTTTGTGAGACTTGGTCTAGGCTGAAGAGTTCATTGCTCTCTATAACTACCTGAAAGGAGGTTGTGGAGAGGAGGGAGCTGGGCTCTTCTCCCAAGTGACAGGGGACAGAACAAGAGGGAATGGCCTCAAGCTCCACCAGGGGAGGTTCAGGCTGGACATTAGGAACAAAATTTTCATGGAAAGGGTCACTGGGCACTGGCAGAGGCTGCCCAGGNTCCTACCTGGTTGTTCTATGAGTCTATGAAATAAGAGAATGAATCTTGAGAAAAGAGGATAAATGTATTAGACATTATAAATATATTAGTTGAGAGGCTATTGTTCTTTATTTAATACAGATGATTTACCTTCACAGACACTTCTTTTCCTTTATATTCATCCTTTATATTCACTTCTATTCCTTTATATCCTTCATATTCATTTCATTTTTTAATGAAAGACTTGTTTCCTTCTATTCCACAGATTAATTTTATGAAATGTTTCTTCATCTTCCTTTCAAACAACAGGCACTGGTTTGTCTTCAGACAAAGAGAGGAGGGGAAAAAAAGTATTTGAGGAGTAGGAAAATATCCTAAAAGTACTGTACAGCTCCTTAGGTGTGCAAGAAATGCAGTTTGGGCAATCAGTGTTCATACAGTAAAGTAATTACAGTTGGGGAATAATTCAGTGATTCTCTCTAAGGAGCTGTCTCTGCCCTGTAAAATCTCAGGCTCTACAGTGACACTGATTAATGTTCTGTAGCATCAGAGCTGTATGCACTTTGTTTCTTCCACCTTATTTTCCCATCGCTTTGCATTCAGCTTCCTGCGAAAAAGGTCTGTGGAAATGTGGTCTTCCAGCTGTAAGTTTTATTGGAAAAACTTAGTGTCATTTATCTCTCTGAGGAGGGTTTACTCTACTGGTAGCTGCGTCCTATGTGCTGTCATCATCCCTCTTGGGCTGCTGATACTGTTAGTTTTCTTCACCTTCCCTGGAGGTGTTCAAGGTGCGGGTGGACGAGGTGCTGAGGGACGTGGTTTAGTGTTTGAGAGGAATGGTTGGACTCAATGATCCAATGGGTCTCTTCCAACCTGGTTGTTCCATGATTCTGTGAAGTTTGGCAAGGTGTCATGGAGCAAGCAGGGTGCTCCCTGCATCCCAGGTGCTTAGGTGGGTGTCACGGTGCTTGGCAGTACTGAGAAGCAGAAATCGCAAACCATGGGCTGGCTCAGGCAATGTGGAGAGCACGGTTTGACCTCCAGACTTTCTACTCTGACAGTGATGAATCGTTTGCAAAGAACCTTGCCTGGCACTCTGGGCTCCAGAGCAATTGCATCCAATGATGCATCCTTACCTTGCAGGCTAACAAGCTTTATTGTGAAGCCCTGCAGGCCACCAGTGTGGTCCACTGCATTGAGAGTTGTCTCCTCCAAGTAGGAACATGTTTGCAAGGCTTGGTTGAGCATCATGAAGGATGTTGAAGCTCTGGAGCGTGTCCAGAGAAGAGCAACAAAGCTGGGGAAGGGGCTGGAGAACAGGCCTGATGAGGAACGGCTGAGAGAGCTGGGGGTGTTTAGCCTGGAGAAGAGGAGGCTGAGGGGTGACCTCATTGCTCTCTATAACTACCTGAAAGGAGGTTGTGGAGAGGAGGGAGCTGGGCTCTTCTCCCAAGTGACAGGGGACAGGACGAGGGGGAATGGCCTCAAGCTCTGCCAGGGGAGGTTTAGGCTAGAGATTAGGAGGAAGTTTTTTACGGAAAGGGTCATTAGGCATTGGAATATGCTGCCCAGGGAGGTGGTTGATTCGCCTTCCCTGGAGGTGTTTAAGGCACGAGTAGACGAGGTGCTGAGGGGCATGGGTTAGTGTTTGATGGGAATGGTTGGACTCGATGATCCGATGGGTCTCTTCCAACTCAGTGATTCTGTGATCAGTAACGTTTGGCCTTGGCTCTGCAGTCTGAAGTGTGTGGCTCTTTGTGCCTAATATATGTCTGATGTTTAAGCAAATGCTGTGCCTTGCCTGTTCTCCTGGAGATAGAGTGCTCCGCATCCAGGTTGTTAAATTTCACACATTTTCCTCATTCAGCACGGATCAAAATGCTAAATTTGCCCTTACGAGTTATTAATTACCAGGTAAAGAGCAGCTGTCCCATAAAAGAGTACATTAAAACCCCTGACACCTGCATAATCCATGATTTGCATCAGAATCCAACAGAGCTTTTTCCTTGGCTTCCAAAGCAGGATTTTTTTTTTACAGCTGTCTTCCCATTTATCTCTAATTCCTGACCCTCCGCGCAGAACTGTGTTAGGGCTGTGTTATAGCTACCTGTCACCCCTTATGGACCCACAGGGGAAAATCCTTCATCTGGAATGGAGAAAAACAACTGTCACTTGAAACTGTTGCCTGAGAATTAATGTTGTTATCGTATACGTTCCCTGAATGAGGACTGCAACATTTGCCTTGTTAATAGAACAAAAGATATTGTTTTCAGCGCTTTATCAAATAAGCATATCAAACGTAGGCAGAAGAAAGGCAGGATGGCCTTGCAAAGGATCAGTGAGTTTCCAGGCTCTGGTTTGAGCACACTGAATTTGTGCCAGTGGTTTTTGGGGCTGCTCGGTTTGAGTTTTATAGCTAAGAAGTGTATACAGGAATGTGTGTGTGGCTTTAGCAGCCCCCCCTTGAGTTGGACTCAATGATCTGATGGGTCTCTTCCAACCTGGTGATTCTATGATTCTATGAGTGTCCCGGCTTTTGTATTATTTTGTTTTCCTAGTCTGAAAACTCTCCTTGATTTCTCTCTCTCTTATCCAAGATAACTTCAGCTTCAGGAAACATCACAGTCACCGGTCTGAAAAATAGCCCAAACTGTTCTCCTGCTCATAAACCCCGGCCCCTGCATCTCTGATTTGAATAAATCATATGCCTGTTTTGAGGTTTCCTTGTTGATCTCGAGGCTTCCTCACTGATCTTTTCCTGACTGTGGGACTGCACAGTGACTGAAGGAAGGAGTGCCCTGACTGAGCTCTACTGGGTGCTCAGCAAAAGTATAAAATGATGCAAAGATCAGCCTACAAGAATTAGTAGCAAGGGCAGCTGACACGAAATAAAAATTAAAGCTGAAATAGCATCCCCCAAGGGTCCTATCTTAAGTTCCAGCTGCGTCTTCCTTGCAAAGAAGCTCCCAATCCTCATGTTCAGGCCTTGCTTCCTTAGGCTGTGTGCAGTTATGGAAATATTAAAAGATAAACCAGAGGAGCTCACTCAAGAGGATGCCTGTTACAAGGCTTTCTGCTTTGCTCTTAAAATTCCGGAAGGGACGCTCTGACAACAAGAAATACATTCAGCTCCTTGTAAAATTAATGAGCTGTTGCCGTGCTCTTAGAGAAACATGGATATCATCACAAAGAGCTGGAGCTCCTCTGAGGGTAGCAAGGAGGAGACTGGGGGCTTAGCTCTGCTCACTCCCTGCCTTGCAGCTTCCTACAGAAGCTAACGGCAGAGGAGGAAAAGGAAAGGTCACTTCCCTGTTTTGCTCTGGGCTCATTGCTGCTGGTGGGTTTCCCACCTGACTGCTGAGAGAAGCTCCCACCCTTGTCAGAAGATGCAGGCAGATCCTTGTAAACGAGATTATGCTTCACCAGGAGTTCATCTCAGTTGTTTGAGTGACAAATTCCCCTTCACATCTTCTAAGAGTGAGTCAGAAGACCCCTTCCAAGCACCAAATCAAACAAAAAATTCTGGTCAGTGCTAGGAATCCTTTGGGATCTACCATACTCATTTTCTTTCCAGATTTACTCTAAGGTGCTAGATAATATTTGCACGCTGACATGCCTCTAAATCGTGTGGTGGTTTAAGTACTGATTTAAGGTACCACCGTATTGCAAACCTCATACCTTGCCTTACACTGAGTCTGAAACTCGCATCAGGAAATATTTTCTTAAAGAACCTTTGAGAGAGGAGGTGTATTTAAACAATATGTGTGCTTGATGGCTTAGCAAATGGTGGAGCCGAGAGCTAGAAATGCCTCTGGTTTCCTTTAGGAGCGTTTGCAAACACTTTAGAGATGATTTTATCTCCCCAAACAGCCTTCTTCATCTTGACAGGCAAGGGAACGATGGATTTCCATATAAGAAGGGCACTATTTTCTTTGTTTGCTTGCTAAGAGGAAGCTAAGGAAGGTGTGGAAGTAAAGCAACTCTGGAAATGGCATTCTCTGTAAGTAATATTATACTTCACAATGGAAATTGCTTTATAGGAAGATCAATGGTAGATAAAACAGATTTTTTGCATGGAGGTGAATTGACGAGGAAATCAGAGCCAGCCGAAAGAGAAGCAGGAAAAAGTTGTGCTTGGACGGCGGGAGGTGAGTCAGTGGTCTCAAAATCATAGAATCGTGGAATGGATTCAGTTGGAAAGGACCTTAAAAGATCCATTTGCTACTCCCCTGCCATGGGCAGGGACAAAATGCTGATTAGGGAGACATTGGGACTACAAACAAAGTGGGGCTGTGCTACGCTGAAGAATCCAGTTTGGATACTGGTAGGAGTCTGAGGGAGTTAAGTAACTATATTGCACTGATCTGCCACAAACACGGGATGTGAAGCCTCAGAAAACCTAAAGCCTGTGGGCAGTAACTTACCTGCTAGCTGAGCTGGAGTGAGGATTGATGGGGAGAAGGCAGAAGCGGGAAGCAAATGCGACCGTGTAATGTTATTGAGGCATAGAAAACACTCCGCTTCTCTTAGTCCTCGTTTCAAAGGGAGCCTGCTGTGAAAAATTTAAATAATCTTTTCCAAAACAAAGCACTTCAGTTCTTTCTTTACTCTCTTGCTAGTTCCCCGATGTCCCTAAATTCACCATGAGCGTCAGCTCTGGTTTTTTTATTTGGTGTTGTGTGCTCTTTGATCTCCAGGCTTGCAAAGGAACAAGAGAGTAATGGGGCTGATTTATCCTGAAAGAGTAGCTGAGAAAAAGAACTCTTTCAATACGTAGGAGCAAACAGAGAGACTGTAAAGAGGAAACTGTGCTGCAGCAGCTCCTAATTTTATATGCCCTTACGTTTTTAAATGTTAGTTTGGAGATGCTGGTTATTTACAGTATAAACTGGTTGTTTGCACACCCCGAGCGTTCTCTGTCTCATTTTATGCTCTCTTTATGGAACCTATTGACCAGACACAGTGAGTGTGATTGCTTATTCTACCTGTCCAAAGCTCTCTAGTAGACCAGTGGCTCTGAAAAGAGATTAAACTGGATGTGTGTTACTTCAACAAGAAAGGGAGCAGACGTGTTGCCAGGTAAATGTGGAGCATGAGTAACTAACTGGATTTATGTTAGTTGTGTTGACTATAAGCACATAAAATTCATCACCTCACCGTCAGCCCTCTGCATACAGATTCCCTGTGGTGCTCAGGGCCTTTTGGATGATATCTTAGTCCTTGCTTTCTGTGGTGAGCTGCGTGCGATCCTTTCTGGCTTGAGTGAGGCTACAGATAGGTGGTAGGTCTTTCCATCCTGATGTCAGCATGGGTTTGAGATCTTTGGCTGTGAAGATTTACAGGATGATGTCCTGGGTACCGAGTTCTGCACAGTCAGAAGCTGCAGCACGATAACCTATAAGCTGTAACCCCTTTAAAGGAGGCTGTGAAGTTTGTCACTGAGTTTGAGAGCATGACCTCAGGTGCTTCGCTCCTCTCCTCTCTTCTCCTCTCTTCTCCTCTCTTCTCCTCTCTTCTCCTCTCTTCTCCTCTCCTCTCCTCTCGGCAGTGATGGATTGAGAGCCTCCAGGGTCACTATCTTAAGCATGTTCCTTCTGAAACACTTTATCTTCCTTCTGGCTGTTAATTTCCCATCTGCAAGGGGGAAAATGTGTGGCAGAAACCAAATAGGTTCTATATATCCTGTAAGAAAAGCAAAAAAAAAACAAGAGGCAGTTGCTTTAAGGACCTGGAATTCGTGCATGCAGTCAAAATTGCATTTATTTCTGAGCTGCATCTGTGCTTTTGCACCTGTTTGGTAAGAATCATCTATATGTAACAGAGAAGTCAGGCTAGAAGTAGCTAGCTAGACTCCAGCTGCTATTACATTCCTGCAGGTATGGATGCGGAATTATGCCGGACTCCGATGTGAACCTGTCTTCAGCTCGTAAAACTGGATTGCCTGACAATCTGTAGTGCTGCTGTCACAAGAGACAAAAGGCGGAAAGCTGAACCTTCAGTAGAAACCTGACAAGAGGCCAGGGACTCAAATCAGGCCTCATTATTACATTTCTTTCAAGACAGTCGTCATTTCCTTTATAATTTTCTGAATTACCATAATGAGGATGAATTTGGCTTCCAGGTTGCCTTACACTGTGCTGTTGTGCGTACAAAAGGCTTGTTGTAAAACCTTCTGNAGCTGGACTCCAGCTGCTATTACATTCTTGCAGGTATGGATGCGGAATTACGCCGGACTCCGATGTGAACCTGTCTTCAGCTCGTAAAACTGGATTGCCTGACAATCTGTAGTGCTGCTGTCACAAGAGACAAAAGGCGGAAAGCTGAACCTTCAGTAGAAACCTGACAAGAGGCCAGGGACTCAAATCAGGCCTCATTATTACATTTCTTTCAAGACAGTCGTCATTTCCTTTATAATTTTCTGAATTACCATAATGAGGATTAATTTGGCTTCCAGGTTGCCTTACACTGTGCTGTTGTGCGTACAAAAGGCTTGTTGTAAAACCTTCTGAAGCACCTAAGTTCAGGCAGGGGTCAGGAGACAGGAGCTTACGTTGCTGCTCGGGAAAATGAAAAAGGGAAAAGGCTTCCAGGTGCTCTGCTGCATCTCTAAATGCCGCTCTTGGCTTGGCTTTGAGGTCTGCAATGGCCTCTTCAGGGTATGGATGTCTTGTTGGTGTGGGAAAATATGAACAGTGGGAACTCTGGGAGAAGGTCTCACAACCAGGTTGAGGTTGTGCTCTTTGTTTTTCAGCAATGGGAGCAGAGGGAGGTGAATGTCTGTACATAAACCTGTGGATAGAAGCACCTAAAATCAGAGAAAGGTGTGGGGAAAACCAAGAGCTTTAAATTGGCTTTGTACAGAGCTTTCTCAAGCTCACTTAAGGATGGAAAAGAGGATGCTTGAATGGGACAGGAGAGATGCAGAGAACATGGTTGCCAAGGAAAGGTGAGAACACTGTGTTGCTCGGGAAGGGCACAAAATGGGGATGAGGGCAAGTGGAAAGGAATCGCAGAATCATAGAAAAGGTTGGAAGAGACTGACCGGATCATCAAGTCCAACCATTCCCACCAACCTCTAAACCATGCCCCTCAGTACCTCATCCGAATGCTCCTTGGATATAGAATCATTGAACAACCAGGTTGGAAGAGACCCACCGGATCATTGAGTCCAACCATTCNTCTCGTCCTGTCCCCTGTCACTTGGGAGAAGAGCCCAGCTCTCCTCTCTACAACCTCCCTTCAGGTAGTTATAGAGAGCAATGAGGTCTCATATAATAATTTCTGATCATCTTTCTTGCAGCCATCTGGAAGCGCAGTGTTCAGCTCCAGATCCAGCCCTTGTGCACCAGAGAGCAGGAAGGGGCTCTGAAAGTTAGATCCTTCATGTCTTCCTTGAGTTCTTAGCAGCGTGTTTCCCATTAACACTTCTGCTTTGTCCCTCTGTGCTCACAGTGTCTGTTACTCTCTTCTTCTTTCAGACTGCCACCCTTTGTGCCGGCAGTGTGTGGCCAACCTGCGGGAGACCGGCAGTGTCTGCCTGAAGTGCCAGAACACCCGTCACCTGCTGCTGGGGGATCACTGCATTCCTGACTGTCCAGTGGGATACTACGCCGAGAATGGCGCCTGCAGACGTGAGTAGTCACAGAATCATAGAATCACCAGGTTGGAAAAGACCCACCAGATCATCGAGTCCAACCATTGTCCCTGCAGATGCCTCCGGTAGCTGCAAGGGACCACCCGGACCCTTGTGAGATGTTCTGTGAAGTGGTTCTCATTTGGTAGAGAAGCTTTGTCCAGCTGACAAGGCACTGCAGTGGGAGTTAGAGATGGTCTCCCTGGCTGGGACTGCTCTCCCTGTACCAGTTTGTGTGGTACCAGCGTAGTTCTTGGATGCTGACGCTTGAGAATACTCTCTGGATATGCGCTTCAAAGGGCTGTGCAAATTTTGCTCTCAGAAGGCAAAACTCTAGGTGGTAGCAGCTTCTTGGGAAGTTTGCAACCTGAGATGGAATATCATCCCAACGAAGGTCTCTCATTGAGACTTGTCTTGGTGCAGAGTGGTCCAAAAGGCAGTTGTTTGTAGCAACTTCTAAAACAAAAAGCTAATTTCATTCAGCCTTTTAGGCTGGCAAGATAGATGAGTTGCTCCAGCTGCGTGGGCAAAGCTGCACCAATAGCACTTTTGTTCCCTACCCTCTGTGCCTTCACCTGTCCCTGGATCTCCTCCAGATTTTGTTGCTGATGTGGCTTCGCATTCTGATCATTGTCTGAGCTGCTTTGCTTTTCTTGGACTGAAAGGAATTAGGTTGCTTTTCTTGTTAGGTGGCCAACAGAGACATATTGAAGCCCACCACACCTTACACTGAGCAGAGGATAGTGCAGTTTAAGAGAAAGAAATCAAGACAAGGAGTTCTACACATAAGAATTCAAATGGAGATGCTCTTTTTGCAGGGAGTGGCATTTCCTAATCCAGTCTAACAACTGATGTTCATGTTCCAAAGCTCCTCTGAAGCGCTGGGGAGCTGTGTGTTTATTTACTTGTTTTTGAGGTGTGAAATATACTCTGTGTCATCTAATTGGAAAGACCTCTGAGGGAGGAGACATTTTGCCTTCCTGGAAATATGATCCTAGGGATAATGTTTCTTCCCTTTGGTATAAAGGTTTCATTTAAAGCAAGTTTTACAATATTCAAGCTGCATCAAAGCTCCTGTTAGGTTTTATGCTAGCTTTGAAGATCTCTAGCAGTGTGTAATGCAGCTGCTTCTCTGATTTCTTTGCTCACTTTCCCTCATGATTACTTGGTCTGATAGGTGTAATGATACTTCCAGTCTTTGGGCAAAGGCTTATCAAGAAGTAACGCAGATTAATAATTTTATGAGTATGTACCCTTTTTGGAGAGATTAAAGTACATTGTCCTCATCCACTGTGAGATTTTAAATCACTTCAGTCAGACTAAGCACGAGAAGTGGGAGATGAAGGGATTGGAAAGGGGAAACAGGGAAGGAAAACGAGGGGTGGCATAAAAATATCTCTTCAAAAGTGCAAGGAAAGAAGACAGGAATGTACTTCCTTACTCAGGAAGTGGGATTTCTGGCTCCGAAGAGAAGCAGACAGAATGTTGGGCAGTAAAGCAAGAGGTGTAAGCTTGGTTTAGGGCAGGTGTGATGATGCACGCAGGGATGCCTAATTCCATCCTCACATACACAGTGATGGTGTCCTTGCCGTGGTCTTGAAGTAAGGATCACTCAGCCTGTGAAAACGGCATCCCGGTGTTCAGCAGCGTTGAAAAGGCAAATCAGACGTTAGCTGCTAGTACAAAAGTAAAGAGGAATAGAAGGATTCGTTCTGCTGCTCTCTAAAGGAGCTGTGAGCGGTTGTGCCCCATCTCAGAAGGAGGGAACAGCAGGACTGAATATGAGAAATGAACGGCTCCTGTACAGCGAGGAGACCAGAGTGCCTCAACCTGAAAAACATCAGGGGGGAAATGGGATGGAGGCCTAAAGTAATGAGTGAAATGGAGAGAGGGCACCAACAGATCAACTTTTCTCTCTTTGTGTTACTTTTTCAGAGGGATGGATATAAAACTTCAGGGAGGCACGGAGCTGTCAGAAAAGCACTTGGTGGTTCTGGCTGGGGTGGTTTAAGTCACGAGTAGACGAGGTCCTGAGGGACATGGTTAAGTGTTTGATAGGAATGGTTGGACTCAATGATCCGATGGGTCTCTTCCAACCCGGTGATTCTGTGATTCTGCATAGACAAAGCACACCAGGGTCGTGAAGGTGTGACCCGATAATAGCTGAGAGAAAGCATGAGAAGGTGGTGCTGGTACACGCTTTCTCCATTATTACTTGGCTGATACACAGGCCGTGTCTGGATCCGGGAGGGTTGTTCTTAAGGGGAACAGAAGATTGTAGAGAAGAGCAGTGGGTATAAAGAGAAAGGAGAGGACACAGAGCACGAATAAACCCATGCAATCTGTCACAAGGTGGGTTGGCCATATTTCTGCTCCTGAGCACTCTGCACCAGTAAGAGTTTAGACTTAGGAACTTATGGTACTCAGTATCACCATGCTCAGTCTATGAGAGTGAAACTTGCTTGAAAATCTACTTTTTCTTGAACAGAAGCACTTACTCTTGCTGTCCCTGCAGGCTGCCACCCCTCCTGTAAAACCTGCACCGGTGAGGGTCCTTTTTCCTGCTCTTCCTGCAACGCCAGCCTAGTTCTGTCCCACACCAGCATGTGTGTGCCAGCCTGTTCCTCTGGATACTACCAGGACGACAGACGGACCTGCAAACGTGAGTGTCTCTCCCCAGGCCATCTCTTTCCATAGTGTATGTCACCAAGATATCCATTCTTGATCCTTCGCTAACTATTCTCTTGCCAGGAAAAGAAAGATTTCAGGTGCCTAGAGATTCTCTGTGAGTTCACAGAGGTGATCATGGAATCACTAGGTTGGAAAAGACCTACTGGGTCATTGAGTCCAACCATTCCTATCAAACACTAATCCATGTCCCTCAGCACCTTGTCCACCCGTCCCTTACACCCCTCCAGGGAAGGTGAATCAACCCCCTCCCTGGGAAGTGGATAAGTGCATGAGGAGGAGGAGGAGGCGGCAAGGCGGGGGATGAACTGCCTTAGAAACAGACCCTGCAGTGTGGTTTAAATTTGAGCACAGTTGCAGTTTTTTTATCAACTTCAAAGACAAGAGGCTTTGAGTCCCCGAGCAAAAATCGGCAGTAGGCTTCCTTGTGGAGTTATCAAGGTGTGGTACATAGAGAAGTGGCCAAAAGTACCGGCGAGTCCTGAACTTTGCGAAAACTTAATGAGTTTAGACTAGTTTTAATCAATTCTTATTGAGGCAAACATACTCCCCACTGGACTACTTGCCGTGGAAGCTGCATTAAGACTGTAGCATTTACGCTACGTTTTTCCACACACGAAACCTCACTAGAAACAAGATGCAGCATGGAAGACACAGCCCCCAGTGGCCTGAGCTGTGATATTTTTACCTCCTAATGATCTGATGCAATCGATCTGGTGTAAAGCCCAGTAACGTTTTATCCTGCTCCTGCTATTCCTTGTGAATCTCTCAGAGCCTCTTTTTTCCTTTATTAGTCTATATTTGCTCTGGCCCTCGTGTCAGCTGGGTTATTTCTCACCTAATTATTAAGCTTAATGTTCCAAAATGCAAAATTTTATAGCCCAGAGAGATAAAAAATATGAAAACCCCCAGATCGAATTTGACCCACTGTAATACAAGCACCAAAAAATGAGTGAGCGCTTAACTGGTTTGGTTGCTGTGAACCTGAACACTCCAGTTTGATAAGTCCTGATTTAAATTACCCTGATTTATGATAAAATAACCTGTGCAGGTCTCAGTACAGGTCTATCTGGACTCAATTTCTTTACTGATGAGGTCCTGTAGGAAGAAACTGCTGTGGATTGTCAGCTTTACCTGCTTTTTGTTGAAATATATGGTTCTTCCGCAACTCTTATTTCCATCCTGTCAGCAGAGGTGGAGGCAGCTTGCATAAGTTCAAGGAAATAGGTGGGAGATGTTGTACCATTCCTCCATTAACAAGGGAAGAAAGGCTATTCAATAATAATGAAAAGAATAAAAAGGAAAGTAATAAAAAAAGATGAATTTAAAAAAGGGAATTAGGGCATTCTTACTGTCCTGGCTGGTTTCCTACAAGCTCTACAAGATGTTCTCTCCTGCAGTATGGATTCTTGTATTGCCAATTACACCAGAATACCTCCTTTCCTAATTAAAACGCCCTTTCTAATGAAATTCCTATCGGTAACTCCTGCCTTGGGACATTGCGGAATGTTCCTGAGGACTCTACCCTTCCTGAATTTGGTTCAGTAGCTCAAATGCAAATAGATTTTTTTTGCCAGCAAATCCAGCTACTCTAATCTCCTTATAGCAAATGGCTTTTTAAGAAGAGTGTGTGTAATCCTTGTGGCAGGAGGCTCAAGGCAAAGTGTGTTGGGGCATTGGATTTTTGTCATTCCAAGTGCCACTTGTGCCTTTTCAAGTGAAATACTGCTGATAAGCCATGTAGATATGAACCGTCCCGGGCTGCTGGAAAACTACCACTTAGGCGGAATGGAAATTGTTTAAGCGGAGGTCGGGCTCTTAGGCTGAGAAAGTGTGGTCTCTCTTCAACGTTTATTTTAGTCACATTGTGCTTTTGAGGAATTCAGGTTTGGAATGAAGTTCAGAGAGACGCCGGGTGTACGTCTGGGCTCTCATGGGTATTTTTAAGTTCAATGACTCTCTGGTTGAGGATCAGTGCAGAGCTTAACAAGTTCTTCGTGGGTTTAGAAATGCAGGTATGGAGTCAGGCTGATAAAACGAGCAGATGGGTTTGCTTTCACATACAGGTTTTGCTTACTCTTCTGGCATGGCTCCGTGATTTCTATAGATTTAAAACTCAGATGAAATGTTTAACCTTATTTTTAACAGTTGGCTTTTCATGGCGCTTACAGCTAGTGATTATTCCATGTAGCGTTCTTAATTTAGATGAAACCAGACCAGCACCAAAGCACCTCAAAACAGGTACTGGGTTCCTTAGACACACCTTTTCTTAGAAAGTCATTGGTACCTCAACAAAATGCAAGCCTTCTGTGACATTTTTTAGATGAGATAAAATGAATAACCGTTTTGAAGGGTGCCACATTTTCATTTCATAGAATCATAGAATCACCAGGTTGGAAGAGACCCACTGGATCATCAAGTCCAACCATTCCTATCAAACACTAAACCATGTCCCTCAGCACCTCATCCACCCATGCCTTAAACCCCTCCAGGGAAGGTGAATCAACCACCTTCCTGGGCAGCCTCTACCAGTGCCCAATAACCCTTTCTGTGAACGGCACTGTCAGTGTTTCCACGTTTTGCTTTGAGGTTTTGTGGTTATAAAACCTTGACTTGAGTTAAAAGTAAAGGAAAATGGATTTCCACAATTTACATATCACTGATAGAAATTAATTTCCCCGAGTATTTAGCACCTGAACTGTAGCTGAGTTAAATCCTGCGAGAGGTTTGGTTTGATTTTCCATTAAAACCGGCCAGCTGCGCTTTAGTTAGAACACTCGGGCCTGTGGTTTTAGATATTTTTTCTGATATGTCAAAAGTACAGAATTGAACTTGGGCAAAGAATCTGACTCCAAGTGGATTTAGCAACACTCGGGGGTAGCCGGCTGGGAATTTAGTGGGTCCCTTCTGCATCCACCATCACTGTGCCTGCCAGCAGAGCAGTTACTGTTGTTTTGTAAAGCAGAAATGTGAACCTCCATGAGTTTTCTGCATATTTATGTAAAGTTTCATCTCACCAGGACCAGAGCAAGTTTTTCAATAGGCAAAGAGCTAGAAAAAAATTTTTTCAGTGTTTTGCAGCTACTATTAAGTCTGCTGTGAATTAGCCAAGACCTCTGTCGCCAGCACTGAGGACACTTGGCTGTTTGTGCAGCTTCTTGAGAAGCTTAGACCCTGGGCATCGAAGAGGGGAGTTGGAATATTCTCAACCTCTGGAATTTGATCCTTCGATTCAGTAAATCCCTGAATTATTTTTTTCCTGGCATCTTTTATTTACTTCCTACAGCTCTGAAATTTCATACTGTGTGCAAATAAAGTGGAAGCATTAGGTCAAATTCAACGGGCCTTTGATCCCACCAAGGTTCGCTAACTGGATTGCAGAAGTCTCTGGGGTCACCATATTTGTGCATTTAGGAGTTAAGTCTTGAATAATATGAAATGCAGGTTGCTTGAATAAAATAAGAAAAACAGATTGAGGGAAAGCTTTTATTTGCAGGAATGTTTTTAAGCTGGAAGAGGGGAGATTTACATTAGATCTTAGGAAGAAATTCTTCACTGTGAGGGTGGAGAGGCCCTGGCCCAGGTTGCCCAGAGCAGTGGTGACTGCCCCATCCCTGGAGGGGTTCAAGGCCAGGTTGGATGGGGCTTGGAGCCCCTGATCCAGTGGGAAGTGTCCCTGCTCATCTCAGGGCATAGAACTGGGTGGGCTTTGAGATCCCTTCCAACCCAAACCATTCTGTGATTCCAAGATTTGAATTTAAGGTCAGTGTTTTACCCTGAGGACAGTAAGAAACAGTAGGAAGAGATGTAACAATGTTGGAGCCTTTTTACGTTTTTGAGACTGAAAAGGAACACAAGAAGCAAAAACTCTGAAGGCTCCACACGCATCTCTCACAGAGGACCAGAGCAGTAGCAATTCCGTTTTTACAGGTGAAGTTGGCTGGCACCTCAGTAATTATGGTTTTTTTCTTTGTCTTTCCACAGCTTGCAAAAGCCAATGCCTGAGCTGTGAAACAGCCACCAGCTGCACGGCTTGCAGAGACCCAGCTAAAGTCCTGTTGTTTGGGGAGTGCCAGTACGAGAGCTGTGCTCAGCAGTACTACCTGGATTTTTCCAGCAAGACCTGCAAAGGTGAAAAATACATTGCTGTTAAAAGAAAAAAATGGAAAACCCATTGTAAGCGCCTTGGCAAGGAATCCATTCCAGCACGGTATGATCTGTGCAGGAAGTCTGTGTTAAAAATTGTGTTTGAGGGCAGAGTTGTTCCGGGACAAGCTGCCTGCGAGGGTTTTATGGGTTTTTTTTCCTCTCTTTCAACAGTCTGCTGTCACATACTTCAGTCTCTCAGTGAAACAAGATTATTGCAAATCCTTCTCTTGTAAATGATTCTGTAAGTGAGCCAGCGAACTTTTCAAGGGTCAGGTCCAGCGGTTCACTTAGTCATGGATCAGCTGAGTAACGCGAGAGCTTACCAGGCTAAATCTTCGTTAGAGCACTTAGAGGGCCTTGTGTACTTATGTGTCTCTCTGTCTTATTAAATTCTGCATCACTAGATGACTGCGGAACAACAGTTTGGAGTGATTTAAAAGACACGCGACTTAAAAGATGTCCAGAACTCCCAGGGAGAGTGTTCCATAATGGCAATAAGTGCAGATAACACAGCTTTATTGCAGCTAGCACCACTCAGACCAGGATATAATTCAAATGACTTGTTCAGAGTTCGTTTCTAGCTGTCTGTCTGTGTAGCTGAGCCTTAACTGAGTGGCATCTGTCCTCTTAATGTTGTGGTTCTTCAGGGAGGTGACATTTTTCTGCTTTGAGAAACGGATCGAGTGTTGTATGTAGCAGCAATGATAGCAGAGCCATTGCTTCACTATTTTAATGATTTGCTATTGGCACGATACGCTGACCGTGACTAAACTGTGTTTGTTTGCTGTGTAATAGGAGATGTACGTACACTGTAAACAAGATGTGCTATTTGAACAGATAATGATGCCTTTTCGTTACGAGTTAGAAAATACTCTATTTGTGATGCCAAAAGTGGGCTGAGCTCACTCTTCCCTAATGAATGGAATGAGAAGATTCTTCACTTTCTACACCACAGTATTTTATATTGCACATATCGCTTATTTTCACCTTTTTTTTTTCTGTAAACTTACTTAACCAAATGAAACGCGTGAAACGTGGGCACCGAGGTTTAGTCAGGAAAACTT